>JASTWR010002163.1:0-25299 GCA_030770355.1 Harpagoxenus sublaevis
GTACGCGATCATTGCCATTGACCGGTCGTTACAGAGGTCCCGCACATTCAAATTGTAATTTAAATTATAAAGATTCCATTACATTCCCATAATTTTTCACAATTTATCCGGATACGACGCGCATTTTATCATAAAAGAAATAGCTACCGCGTTCGAAGGTTCGGTCTGACGTACTACCGATAACAAAAGAAAAGTATATTTCGTTTACAAAACACGTGAAAGATACCGCCGAAAGATCAGATTCGCGAAGTGATATAAAGTTACGGTTCATCGATTCATACAAATTTCTGAGTAGCAGCCTCGATAAATTAGCATCTTTTTCTGTGCAGAGATAAGTTAAAAATTGTACGTTCTGAATTTTCACAATTATCGATCGAGGATTTTGATCTTTTGACGAGAAAGGGCGTATTTCCGTATGAATACATTGACTGCGTCGAAAAGTTGGAGGACTCGTGTTTACCCCCGCGCGACTCGTTTTACAGTTCCTTGACCGGTGACACCGTATCCGAAAGCAATTACGCTCACGCTGTGAACGTTTGGCAGCGGTTCTCCGTTCGAACCTTGGGCGAATACAGTGATTTATATTTAAAAACGGATGTCTTGTTGTTGGCTGACATCTTTGAAAATTTCCGCGATAGCTGTGTCGCGAGTTATGGACTTGACCCCGCGTATTACTATACTCTTCCCGGGTATACGTGGGATGCCATGTTAAAACATACTCACGTAAATTTCGAACTGCTCACCGACATTGATATGGTCATGTTCGTCGAACGCGGTATTCGCGGCGGTTTGAGTCAATGTTCCGGCAGATACGCGCGAGCCAATAACAAGTACATGCAGTCGTACGATTCATCGAAACCATCGTCGTACTTGATGTATTTTGATGTAAACAATTTATATGGTTGGGCAATGTGTCAACCACTGCCTTACGCCGATTTTCGATGGGTCGACGACGCAGCCAATTTTAATGTTACGGATGTCGCGCTGGATTCCCCGACAGGCTACATTCTCGAGGTCGATCTCGAGTACCCACAAAATAAACACGACGCGCACGCTGACCTACCGTTCTGTCCGACGCGCGATAAGCCACCAGGCGCGCGGCAGGTCAAGCTCCTTGCAACTGTGTGCGATAAGAAGCGCTACGTCATACACTATCGCAACCTTCAGCAATGCACGCGCCATGGCCTTCGAGTTACAAAAATACATCGCGTATTGCAATTCGCTCAATCTCCATGGCTTCGCGATTACATCGAATTAAACACCCGATTTAGAACGCGCGCGACAAACGATTTCGAGAAAAATTTATACAAGTTAATGAACAACGCGGTATTCGGCAAAACCATGGAGAACGTGCGCAATCACGTCGATGTAAAATTGGTGACAAAGTGGGACGGACAATACGGCGCGGAGGCAATGATCGCGAAACCAAACTTTCACAGTCGAAGCGTCTTTTCGGAAAATTTAGTAGCCGTTGAACTGCGCAAACTAGAAGTAAAATTCGACAAACCGATCTATGTCGGCATGTGTATACTCGACTTATCGAAGGTCTGTTTGTACGAATTTCATCACGATTACATGTCTCCCCTGTATCGCGACAAGTTTAAAGTTATGTACACCGACACGGACAGTCTAATATACCACGTCGAGTGCGACGACGTGTACGAGAACATGAAACGTGACATTGACAGATTCGACACGAGCGATTATGCCGTGGACAACGCGTACGGTATCCCGCTTGCGAACAAGAAGGTGCCAGGCTTGATGAAGGATGAAAACAACGGTGCGATCATGACCGAATTCGTCGGGCTTAGGGCAAAAATGTACGCCTTGCGAGTCGATGGCAAAAAAGAAACTAAAAAAGCAAAAGGTGTCAAGAGTAACGTCGTAGCGCGTACTATAACGTTCGACGATTACACGCGGTGTCTGAATGATGAGATTGAAATGACGCGACAGCAGTCATGTATAAGATCAAAATTGCATCAGGTATATACATGGTGCGAGAAAAAGATTGCTCTAAGTCCGTACGACGATAAGCGATACATTATACCCGATTCGACCGATACGTTACCGTGGGGACATTACCGAATACCATTATAAGATAACATAACGTAGTGTAATGTAGTATAATGTATGCAATGTATGCAATGTATGTATTGTAACGTGTTATATATATATATATATTGGAAAGGATATTAATAAAAATATTTTATATGTATTTCATATTTCAAATACTTCATGTAGTATAATGTAGTATAACGTAACATAACGTAACGTAATGTAGTATAATGTGTGCAATGTATGCAATGTATGCAATGTATGCGATGTATGCGATGTATGCAGTGTATGTAATGTATGCGACGTATGTAATGTAACCTATTATATATTGGAAAGGATATTAATAAAAATATTTCATATGTATTTTATATTTCATATACTTTATATGTATTTCATATTTTATACATATTTTTTATATTTGATATTTTTATAGTAAAAAATAAATGCAGTCTGTATAAATTAAACCACATTGTCCTTGTGTATCCAAGAGTTGTGCGATCCATCGAATCCCAGCCATTTCACGTAAACCTCGTCACCCCTTCTGCGAAGTACTTTCTCTACGAGATACACGTCCGGGTAAGTCGCACGATGCAACTCGTGCTCGTAGAACGCTCCGGCGATAGATTTTCCACGATAGTCCTCGAGTAGATAGGTTACGGGATTAGTACGCTGCACTTTAACGATCTTGAACACCTCGGTGGTCCAATTCGGTGTATAACCCTTTTCAAAAATCGTCTTGTATTTGCTAACGCGTACCGGGTCACCTGCTTTGAACTTTGCCGGACCCGCGATCTTTATCGCGCTGTACACCGTGGTCAAGAGTCTTTCAGCGATCGTGGGGGTAACGTCAACGGGTCGCATACCGATCGTTCGGTGCTTGCGCGCGTTGTAATCCGCGACGAGACGCGGCAGCATGTCGACCCACTTGTAATTTCCGTTGAGTGTGAACATCTTCCACATGTCGTTCTTCAACGTGCGATTGAATCGCTCGACGACCGATGCCTTCATCACCGAATATGTGGAATAATGATTGACGTCGTGTTTCCTCAGGAGACGTTGCACGTCGGCATTGTAAAATTCCTTCCCCATATCGGTTTGCAAGTTTTTCGGACACCTTTTGCTGTCCCGAATTATCCTAGCGATAGCGTCGGCTGTCTCGCTTCCGCCTTTATTCTTGAGTGGCACGGCCCAAGCGTACTTGCTCAGCACATCGATGACGGTAAGTATATAGTGATTGCTTCTGTTGAAACGTGAGTATGGACGCATCTCGACGATGTCAGCCTGCCACAGGTCGTCGTAGCCTCGCACTATGACGCGTCTTCGTGGAAAATTTCTTCTCGCCGGTGCGTGCAGTTCCTCGACGAGTCGTTGCTTCTCGATATTTTTACGTCCATCGGATTTGAACGACGTCATGTTTTTAACGGTTCGACTGGTCGACGCGTAATAATATATGCAAACAAATTATATTATAATTTATGCTTTTAACTATTCAATAGCCGTTCATTTCTTATTATTGTGGTTTAATAGCCGTTTGTTGTCGTCCGCTGACCGTTTATAGCTGTTTGTTAGTCGTTCGATGGTGGGTTGATAGTGGTTCGATGGTTGGTTGATAGTGGGTTGATAGTGGGTTGATAGTGGCTTGATAGTTGGTTGATAGTGGTTCAATGGTGGGTTGATAGTGGGTTGATAGTGGTTCGATGGTTGGTTGATAGTGGTTTGATGGTTGGTTGATAGTGGTTCGATGGTTGGTTGATAGTGGGTTGATAGTGGGTTGATAGTTGGTTGATAGTGGTTCAATGGTGGGTTGATAGTGGGTTGTTAGTCGTTCGATGGTGGGTTGATAGTGGTTTGATGGTTGGTTGATAGTGGGTTGATAGTGGGTTGATAGTGGGTTGATAGTTGGTTGATAGTGGTTCAATGGTGGGTTGATAGTGGGTTGATAGTGGTTCGATGGTTGGTTGATAGTGGTTTGATGGTTGGTTGATAGTGGTTCGATGGTTGGTTGATAGTGGGTTGATAGTGGGTTGATAGTTGGTTGATAGTGGTTCAATGGTGGGTTGATAGTGGGTTGATAGTGGTTCGATGGTTGGTTGATAGTGGTTTGATGGTTGGTTGATAGTGGGTTGATAGTTGGTTGATAGTGGTTTGATGGTTGGTTGATAGTGGTTTGATGGTGGTTCGATGGTGGGTTGATAGTGGTTTGATGGTTGGTTGATAGTGGTTTGATGACTGTTTATTTCTGTTTATTGTCCTTCAATAGCCGTTCTTTGTCGTCCGCTGACCGTTTATAGCTGTTTGTTAGCTTTTCATAGCTGTTTCTGAACCGTTCGTTAGCCGTTTGATAGCTGTTTGATAGCTGTTCTTTAGTCGCTCGACAGCCCTCCGATAGCCGTTCCTGGACCGTGCGTTGTCGTTCGTTGCCGTCCCTTAATCGTTCGTAGCCGATATTGGTCCGTTTGTCCATTGTTGTTTCGTTGTCGTTTCTGACTCAGCGGTAATTGAATGCCGAAGCTCGTTTATCGCAGTCCGTAACGCTTGCACGTCCTTCTCGAACGCAGTCAGCCTCTCGTCTGACTCTCTCTGTCGATTGCTCAACGTTTTAACGCATTGATCCACGTAAAGTTTGTTGACAACATCGGTATCATCCTCCGGTTGCGCCACACAACGAATCTTGCGCGACTTTGCGTCAAAGTCCGTAGCGGTGCGACACAGAGCGTTATTTCGCACGAAATTTCTCATTAATCCGCTCCACTGATGGTACGAAATGGCGTACGGCGCGTCTCTGCTCTGCTCGAATACCCCAAATTTGTTGATCGGCATTTCGAAGTCGATTGGACAGCTCGCTGCCGCGCGATTCAATTTATAATAAGACCGGCTTCGCGAAGTTCCTCGATGATCGACTGGATCTCGTTGTCGTGGGCATTGTGACCAGCTTGGCGCGAGGCGTCGAGCAATCGTAGACGATCCACCAGCTCGTTGGGGTCGTCCCAGTGCACGTAGTCAATCTTATTGTCGGTAAGCGTCATCGCGCGAGGTGCGAATAATCCCTTTCCAGATTTTTTATTCTGTGATTCGGTCGGTATCAACTTCTGAATTATATGTTTGTACTTGTGTCCTATGTTGCCCTGTATTCGCCCGACAGGATTGTACTTAAATTTATGAAGGCTCGTCGCCAACAGTATGCTCTTGTACTTTTGCATGTCTTCCTCCGTGTAGATGTCTTCATCAGGTATTTTCTTGAAGATCAACTCGTAAATACCGGGTGTGCCGCCGTATCGTATGCCATCGATAATTATGACATCATCTTTCTCCACGTTGAAACGTTTATTACCAAGCATCATTACATCCTTGTCAAAATAAACGCCGTACATGGAATGATCTATACCGCTCTTTGAGCCGCCGCTCAGAAAAGCCCCGATGTACTCTTGGCCCAGAGGACCAAAGGCGTTTCGCAACGTTTCTAGAAACTCTTGTCGACCCTCCGACGTTTGTAACTTTTTTTGAATGGACGTTGCGAGAGACTCGCCCGCGCTTTCGAAAACAGCCTCGTTTGTGAGTGATTTGGGCATTGTAGGCTGCACGGTTCTCACTGTCGCAGACGATGCAGAGGTTATCGGTGGAGAGGATGCCGATGGTACATCCAGTGGAGCTTTTGATTGATCAGATTTACGCGGTGTTGGTGAGAGATCCAACCAGGAGTTTGGTCGTTTCCTCTTTCTCGACGTCGCATCCTCCTCTTCCTCGCGCTGCTGACTGGGTAACGTGTAGATCTCGGCGTCGCTATCCGGCTCTTCTTTCTTCACCGCGATCAAGCTCGAGTTGTCGGCAATCTTTCGCAGTGGCCCGACGAGAGGCTTGAAGTGCATGTCCAACTCAATGTCCTTCTCGATCTTACCGGTCTTCAACGCGCGAAGTTTCTTGCGAATCGATTTGCTCGTTTTCGCAATCTCCCTCGCAATCTTCTCGCGCTCTCGAATATCATCGCTCCTGTCGATCGTGGCCATCGCGGAAAAAAGCAAGGTTTTGATCTCTCTCTACAATGCTTCACCTCGACGAGGTATCGGCAACGACTGACTGCTTTTGCGGTATCGCGAACACGTTAAATCCTTTTCTGTATCGACCATTGTTAAGCGAGCTGTCCTTGTCTATCACTACGAATCCGTACTCGCGCTGCCAACATTCGCGACACAACGCACAAAATTCATCATACGATATGTCGGTATTCACGTGATCGTTGTACACGTGTTTCAGATTGGTGCCATCCTGTTTGAACAGGATCAGCAGGTTCGCGTTGTCGCGTATCAGATGTTTAGGTATTCTTGCGTAGGTCTGACAGAGATAAAAGCAGTCGACGCTCGAGTGCCGGCCCATTGAAAAGTACTCTCTCACCGCGTTTTGCTTGTCACATGCCACGTCGTCGAAGATGAAGATCGAGTTTGGACACGCATCGCTCGGCGGAATGACGTCACTGTTGTTGGAGAACGTGAAATAACCGATTCCGTCGATCGACGTCAATAAATTTTCTAGATATCGATATTTTGGCTGCTGTAGCGACTTCGAGTACACGTACACGTTCTCAAAACGAACACCGTGAGGACTTTCCAACAAGCTTATCAGAACGTTGGTTTTACCGCAATTCGAGGGGCCGCAAATAATCGCGCGTATAGTAGTCGGTAACATCGGACCGTGCCTGCGCTTTTCCGCGGTGTCCCCCATCGACCGTGATCTGTCGTCGTAATTCGTCACGCGTATCGCCAACGGCTGTTGCACGAATTTCATTTTGTCACACTGTCGACTGGAGGGCTGAATCAAACGCCTATTTATAGGTGTGCGGAACCGCGAGTCGCTCAGTAGCAAAGATGTTCATCCTGCTATCAAGACCAGCGAACGCACATTGAGGATCCCACACCATTGATAAAGAATTGCTACGAATGCCAACGAAAATAGGCAGAGGCCTGTTAAACCGCGCGATAAACGCACTTCCGATCGAATTGCATGTTCCAGGCTATCAGTTTTGCGGTCCGGGCACTCGGCTGGAAGAACGATTAGCCAGAGGTGATCAAGGTATTAATCCATTGGACGCGGCGTGTCGCGAACACGACATAGCGTATTCGCGTAGCAACGATCTCATCGACAGACACGCGGCGGACAAGATACTCGCCAAGAGAGCGCTAGAACGTGTCATCGCAAAAGATTCGACTCTCGGAGAGAGAGCTGTCGCTACAGCCGTCTGGGACACCATGAATGTCAAGCGGAAATTAGGAATGGGTTTGAAAACGGTGAAGAAGAAGAAGAAAACACTGAAGAAACGGATACTCGCAGCAGCGAAACGGGGTGGTGCATTACCAATTCTACCGTTGTTGGGAGTTCTCGGTTCTCTGGCAGGCGGGGCGGCGGGAGTCGCAAAAGTCGTGAACGATAACAAAGCTGCGTGGCGTCAGCTAGAAGAGATGCAACGTCACAATCGCGCCATGGAAGGTCGTGGACTTCATCTCGCTCCGTACAAACGCGGGCGGGGAGTAACATCGAAGAAGAAGAAAGGAAAAAAAAAAACGTCAAAGAGGCGTTAAATATGCCCACGGGTGCAACTACCAACGTACAACTGCAACAACTGGCAAAGCGTATGCACATTCCGTATTTTAGAGGTGTTTTTATGCGTGACTCGTTACCGATCGGCGGTATACGTCGAAACGAGAGCGGTATTGTAAATTTGGACAATACAGCGGGTCCTGGTACTCATTGGGTGGCGTACGCAAAGAGAGGAAACCGTGTGATGTATTTCGACAGTTTCGGTAATCTTCGACCGCCGAACGAATTGGTGCGATATTTCGGACACAGCGTGACAAAGATAGAGTACAATCGCACACCCATTCAAACTTATGAGCAGAGCATCTGCGGACAATTGTGCCTGCGGTTTCTTCAAACGATCGATGACAATCTGCGTAAATTTAAAGCCTGACGGTGCCCGTGGAGACTCAGTGTTCGTTAAACGGTTTTCCCGACATGTCTATGACGTTCACGCTGACCGGGAAGAGCAGCATCCTCGCGGTGCACTACTTTCCTCCCATAGATTTGAGCGATGGTGACTACGAGCTCGGTCTAACAGTTTTTGAGACTTATCACACGATACCGAACGTGAATTCCTCGAATAATAAATTCTATTTCGACGAGGATGACACGGAAATTACGATTCCCGAGGGATCGTACGAGATACGAGCCTTAAATGAGTTTTTGAAACGTGCAATTTCATGGAAACGCCCGCGACACGTAGTTCGTTCCAGCGATCGCGATGATCGTACATCAGTCGCGGATATCGCGCGAGAGGAGACCGTTCGCGCGAGCGACGACGAGAGCGAGGACGAGGCTGTAAAATACCCGATAGTGCTCCGTGCTAATCACAACACTATGAAAAGCGAGATCAATTGCGCTTTCAGAGTAAACTTTAGCAAACCCAACAACATTGGATCGCTGCTGGGATTCTCGTCAAAGCGTATATTGCAACCAGGAAAATGGCACCAATCGGATCTACCGATTAATATTATCAACATAAACATAATCCGCATAGAGTGTAACGTGACCGCGGGCGCGTACAGCAACGGTAAACGCGTTCATACGATACATGAATTTTCTCCGAGCGTGCCACCAGGATATAAGATATCGGAAACGCCGGCGCAGATCATTTACCTGCCGATCATCGCGCGGAGCATTACGGATCTAACAATACGCGTTGTGGATCAAGACGGACGATTGCTCGATTTTCGAGGAGAAGAGATCACTGTCAGATTGCACGTACGACGGCGACAACGATAACGCTCGTGAGTGTGCACGACGTATGAGATGCTCGTGTTGAACGACACGGAGCACGCAAGAGATAAGACTATTCACACTACGGTAGTGACCAACGATATCATTCGATCATCGCCATCATCATCGTCGTCAGGTTACGCTAAAAACACGAAGAAGAAGCTGAAAGCATTGAACGTTGAATTTTTACAATCTTTGGGATTCGCGGTGCGAAATATCTGATAAAAACATGAGCGATATCCTTAACATTGGAGGCGAGCCGGTCTTTGACGATCGCATCGTCAAGATCGAGACTCACACGTACAACCCGTACGCCAACACAACGTTTGAGCATAGCGACGAGATACGAATACCAATACAACAGCAGGATCTGTATACGTTGCCGTGCGAAAGTTTTCTCTACGTTGAAGGAATCTTGAGAATAAAGAAAAGGAACAACGACGACTCTCAGGCAATGCTTGTAAATAATTGCGTGGCGTTCATGTTTGATGAAATTCGATATGAACTTAACGGCGTGGAGATTGATCGCAGTAGAAATGTTGGAATAACCAGTACTCTCAAAAACTATGTATCGCTAACGTATGACAATGCTTCGATCATGCGGAATGCTGGATGGGACATTTTATCGAATATATCGGAAGGATATTTCAACTTTTGCGTACCGCTCAAGATCTTGCTGGGCTTTTGCGAGGATTTCAAACGCGTGGTTGTTAACGCTCGTCACGAATTAATTTTAATACGAGCGCGTAGCGACAACAATTGCATTGTGGGAAATCCTACGACGGAGCCTGAAATCGAATTGTTTAAAGTACAGTGGCGAATGCCTCACGTTACGTTGAACGAGGTAAACAAGCTGTCGATGCTGCGCGCCTTGGAAAACGGGCGATATTTGAGTATGAGTTTCCGTTCATGGGATCTGTATGAGTATCCCATGCTGCAGAGCACGACCAAGCATTCGTGGGCTGTCAAGACTGCGACTCAGCTAGAAAAGCCGCGATACGTCATCTTTGCTCTCCAAACTGGTCGAAAAAATGTTATGTCTCGAGATGCTAGCCGATTCGACCACTGTAACTTGACCAACGTGAAACTTTATCTAAACTCTGAATTTTATCCGTATGACGACATGAATCTAGACATTGACAAAAACCGATATGCCATCCTGTTTGATATGTATGCACGTTTCCGTAAAACTTATTACGGATTCGACTGCTTTGAAACGTTGTGCACAGTGGCCACATTCCTGATGCAAGGACCTTTTGTTGTCATCGATTGCTCGCGACAGAACGAGTCCGTCAAGAGCGCCACCGTGGATGTGCGAATAGAATTTGACTGCAAAGAAAATGTACCCGCGAATACTACCGCCTATTGTCTCATCTTGCATGATCGCGTAATCGAATACAGCCCGTTGTCGAACGTGGTGCGCAAGATCACGTAAATTGCACTGTCTGCAAAATATTTCGATATAAGAGAGACAGATGCATCGCGATAAGGTATAGTACAGATCGCTCCTTCGTTGCGTCATGATCGTGCCTACGTTTGTCGATCTGCAAGGATTCACCGTCGGGATGAAATTTGTCGTGAAGGAGGTTGCGGTGCTGCGAAAGGGGACTATCCTGGCACATTACATTTTTACACACCCCATGCCGTGGAGTCTCCTCACAAAATTCGACAAGTCGTGTGCTTCCTGGTTGATTAAAAATCACCATGGGTTACGATGGGAAGACGGAAACGTGCCGTACAACATGGCTAAACGCATAATTACATCAGCCGTGCTTGGTACAGAAGAGGATGATGATGATGAGACGCCGCCGACTCTCGTGTACGTCAAGGGATGCCAGAAACTGGAATGGTTGGTGGATCTGCTTGAGAATTATGCGAGAAAAAACCTGATCGTCGAGACTCTGGACGCGGATCACGAAGACATCGAATCTTTAAATAATCTAGATGATACCAATACTATGCGATGCGGAAAACATGTTAAGAATTGCGCATTACAAAATGTATTAAAATTATTTAACTGGTGGTCGCGCCAGAAAGAATTGAAATTTTTTAAAAAATAAATTATATGAATTTTACAATGTGTAATGTCCTTTTCCCCTTCCCCATTAGTTGTTAGTGGTTAACAAATGTTTGAAAGATCCGTTGGCTTTCTTTGCGTTTCTTATAACGTTTACTTTTTTCGATTTCTTAGAATTTTTTAAATAACTTCTACGTAAGCAGCGCTGACATTGGCGCTTGAAATGTTGAAGGAAGGGGAATAATCCCTTCCCTTATAATTTTGTTACAAAGAGTCGTACGCGATCGTTACACATGTTCAGACATGTTCAGTCTTGCATCAGTCACCCGTGTGGAAGCAGTTCGAATCTTGTAACCAACAGCGATGTACTCCTCTGCGGGAAGCAGCACAAGTATGAATTATTACGTGCCGATTCCTTGTGAAACTCCATCGAACCAGCCTAATACGTAAGTATTACTTTGCATATATTTTTCCAAAACCTATTTTTTTCATAAATCATTTATCTATTTTATTTTTTTCTACAGTTTCTTCGATAAATCGAAACCTCGTTATACGCCTCGTATCTTGAGCAGACGATTTGCATTGACACCTACAGCTCACAAATATTTGGACATTGGGGTCAGCGTGAGACCTCCACACGGTTCCTTTGTGGAATTGGTCCTTGGCGACAACCGAGGATTTAAAATCGCGATTCATCATGGAACGTGGACGGTGCTCATCGATAGACGCATGGATGTCGAGCGACTCGTGCAGTCAACTGTCGGTCAGTCGCTGACTATTCAAGATCTAATACTCGAAGTTGTACAAATGCGTGACGATAAACTTGTAAAATTGTCATCGCGCAATAATTATTTGTACATGAAACCTGCAACTATTCTCTTTTTACTCACGCTCGAACACTGCGTCGAGCATGTCTTCCGCGAGCTATATCAGCTTGCGAGAGATGTAGATACAAAGTTCACCGATTTTGCAAGTATTCTACGAAGAAATCGTATTACCGAAAAATGCGATGCCTTTAGTTTCTTGCACAGCTATTACGATCAAACGTCAATTGTAGATTGCGAACTAATAGCGTATGCTATGGATGACATTATGTATGATGCATCGAGAGAGAAATCTATTGATGTAGTAGGTTAACATGAATAAATGTATAACATATATCTAAATTATTTTTTACTTATTTAATTTTCCTTCCACCTCCTTCTCCTCTATTCCTATTTAAATTATGATTATATACCATTTATTATAAATTTAAAAAATTTAATAAAATTATTAAAATATTAACAAAATATTACATGGGGAGGGCCAGACGTTCCTCTCCCCGATTTGGTTAAAATTGTAAGTACGAGTATTCGACTGAAAGCGTGGCGCGGTGGGCAGCGCGTTAGTTTCATAATCGCGAGATCGCTGGTTCGAGTCTTGCTG
This sequence comes from Harpagoxenus sublaevis, assembly GCA_030770355.1. Classification (NCBI taxonomy): domain Eukaryota; kingdom Metazoa; phylum Arthropoda; class Insecta; order Hymenoptera; family Formicidae; genus Harpagoxenus; species Harpagoxenus sublaevis. Next base: position 12,302 of record JASTWR010002163.1, read on the forward strand.
CAGGTTCTTTTATTTATTAATGTTTTTTTATTTTCATTACTAATATTTTCTTTTTATTATTTTTTTTTATTATTATTGTTTCTTTTTTCTGTTATTAATGTTTCTTTATATATATATATATATTTAATATTTGTGCTCTGATTTCTTGTAGCTCGGGAGCTAAGCGTTCTCTTTCTTTTCTTTTTAAAAGGGAGTGAGAGAGGGAGAGAGAGAGATGGTTACCGTTACGGTCGGGCCGTATACCCCTTGTTGAACCAAAGGGAGACGTACTCGACGCGTGCGGGAGAAAGAAGACGCGAGTGGGAACGAGATGATCGTAATGTGACGTCACGCGGAGGAAGGGGGAGATCTGGGGTTTTGGTGAGCGCGTCAGCACGTTTCATGACGCCATTTTGGTTATGGCATCTTGTTCTCATCGCGGTATATTTCCCGTTCGCGCTCTCTTTCTCCCGCTCGCGTTTTCTTTCTTCCGTTCGCGCATCGCGTGAAATCTGCCATCCGAACATTAGTGGACATGTTAACCGACATTTAAATTTATAATAAAAATATAACAATATTTATTTTTATATCTTAATAATTTAGTAAAATATTTTAATATCTAAATCTAAGAAGGAAAGTAACTGAAAGAATGAACACATGATAAATGTACAATAAAAATTTATTTTAGCATGATATTGTTTTATAAAACAATTTTTTTACAAGATAATTTTTGAAAGATGTTTTTTTATTAAAAAGTAAATTTTATTTTTAAAAACAATTTTTATTTTTATAATAACAAATATTTATTTTTTAATTTTCACCAAACAATGTATTAAGACAAAATATAGTGTGGCGCGCCGACCAGATGTCATCATTATTTTCACGATCCAATCTTCTATTAAATCTAACACTCAGCATTTGATAAAGGTTTAAAAAATACGGGATTCTAATCTGCTCCAGCCTTAACCATCCCTGAAAAAATACATATTAAACATAAATACTAATTTAATGTTAAAATATAAATATAATTATATATGTATGCCAAAACCATTACCTGGTCTCGGCGATCTATCCGTATTCGGACAAGATCGTACACCTGTACTTCCGCAATGGGTTCGTTGTCAACCCACAACCACTAAAAAATAAAAAAAAACACTATGAATTATGTTTCACAGGAAATTTTTTACAATAATCACTATATCACTACTTACCCCACGTACAGGGTAGATAACTTCAATGAAATGTTCTACGTTGTTTTCCATTTTTAAATTTAAATTTTATATAAGTTTTCTTTAGATTATGTATGAACTTCACCGTGTAAACGCTGGGAAGACTGTGCGAATTCGGTGGCTTGGACACTATGAAGAAGGCAGTCATGGTAGCCAAGAAAAATTTTTGGAGTAGGGAATACAATGCGTTTTTTGACATTTACGACATTTACTATTTATGATAATTATATGGAGAGCATTTGAGATCTTATTCCTTTCGCATGTGGAAGACAATCATAGGAGTTAAAAGAAAGATTTAGATCAGTGGACCAATTTCCGTCCAGTAGAGACGTACTAACTTTAGTGAGTCAATAATAGGTCGAAGGATCCTGCACAATACATGACTCCAAAAAAAACGACCCTTTCTAGAAAAAAAATGAAGAAAAACGCGACGGTTAAAACTAGTATGCGCTCGCAAAATTTTAACCGAATGGGGTCACGAAATGTCCGTGTCGAATGGTGACATGCTCGTCGATAAAACGTCTCTTCCAGAAAAATGAAGAGGACATCGGCGCTGCGATAATTGATCGTAAATTATAGCAGCCTGTCACTGGCGCTCGCGCTATTTTTTATAGTCGCAAAGGCATGGTTCGACAAAGGGCTCTTTTGAGCAAAAAATGCAGGCCGCATGTGCATACTTGAAAGAAACATAATCTGTGATAAACATCTCTTTCTAGAAAAGTGAAGAGGACATTAACGTCACTATAATTGATCGTAAAATATATCAATGATCGCTTATGCAGGGCAAGACGCAGCATTTAGAAACATACCCCCTGACGAGGCGCGCGCCTAAGGACCCCTCCCCCTTTCTACCCCGGACCCACGCTGTAGGCCGCCACCCTCCCCTTACCCCGCGGACCCCCGCGCCCTAAGTGCATGCTCCCCTCCCTTGCCCCCGCGGACCTCCTCGCCCTAAGTGCACACGCCCCTCCCTTGCCCCGCGGACCACCTCGCCCTAAGTGCACACGCCCCCCTCCCTTGCCCTGCGAACCCCGCGCCCTCCGGGCATGGAGTACCCCGCGGCGCCGAAACCCCTCGCCCCGCTCCCCCCTCGCCCACATTTGGTCGGGAACCGGTGACTCCCTACTACTAAGTTCGTATGTATAAAAGATTTTGTTTTAGAAGAATATTTACCAAATAATATACGGGCGAAATGAGTTCCTTCCAACCTCTGGTTCTTCTTCCTTCCTAACCATGAAATTTGAAGAGACAAATGAGGAGTGAAAACATACACCAACATGCGTCGTATTAATTCGGCCGGAACTTTTCCTCCGCGGTTATAAAGTCTATTTTCCTTTCAAAAGAAAAAAATAAAGTGACGGATTGACATATATACGGTGCTTATTTATAATGTGTACATATTAGAATGAGTCGAAAATAGGGGTTAACATTTAAACGATAGAGGGTGGAAAAATCGTTAGTTTATCGTATTCACTAACTATTTAGAGACTTATTATTGAAAGAAATTTAAAGTATTTGTAGCATTATTGCATTATCCTAAAAAACTGATATTTTTTACGTGTTTTTATTTCATTGTGCAATTTCCCTATTTTTGATGAACTTGAAATACTTTTCTTATAGTTAAAAAAAAACTTTATATAAATATTTTAAATTACATATATATACAGGGTCCCTGTACACAGTGCCAAAACTGGTACAGCAAATTTAGCACATAAACACAAGTCGAAAATGAGTAGTAAACATATGTCCGAATTCGAATGCGGTTTCGAAGTTATAAGATATTAAAGTTGCTTTCGTAAGAAAACATAAATTGAAGTAAATGTTGTTTAATGCTCTTTATTCTGTCGGAAGCTTTACAAAAAGTGGTCAAAGATTCTCTACCAGAATAAGATCTACGATTCAGAACAATTATGGCAACTGACACTTAGGCCGGTATTCATAGTCTTCAAGATCGTCTTAAGTAATGTCTTGAGACGCTAATACGGCTCTGTGATTGGTTCATGACAACTTAAGATTGAACTTAAGACGATCTTAAATAACTATGAATACCGGCTTTAATGCTGCCGATGTGATCCGCGAAACTCTAAATTTTAATTTTAAAAAAGCTCGAACTAATTTATTAAGAATAAAAAAAGAACATTTAACAATTAATATTTAATTCAATTTATGTTTTCTTACAAAAACAACTTCAAAACCCTATAACTCCAAAATCATTCGGATTCGGACATATGTTTATTACACATTTTTGATTCGTTTTTCTGTGCTCAAGTCACTGTACTAGTTTTGGCACTGAGTGCAGGAACACCCTGTATAATATAATAAAAGGTTATCTACTATCTCTCCCTTGGCAAAGGCAGTATTTCAATGTTCACTATTTTAAAACAAAAAATACAATAGCAATCTACAGATATCGTAATAAATAATATAAGAACCCTAATTATTAAAAGATTATTTTAATTTAAAAGCTTTCAAGCTTTAACATTTTCGTGATTTTATTATACTACCAGATTTTTTCGTTCAATGTTACGATCGACACCAAAATAAGGTTTAATTTGACTATCAATAGAGGCGGTAAACAACTTGGCAAGCAAAGTTAAAAAAAATATACTTATTATAGCAATAACTTTTATATCATAGTCACTATGTCATTGCGGTAAATATTTCCATCTGTTAAGCTGCAATAATAATACGTAGTCAGACTTACAAGTTGTGCGCGTGCAGTATCTTCAGTTTGTAATAAATTTTCTAAGTCAAGAAAATTTGTCCAATTTTGTAAAGGAAAGTTTGGCAAAATATTTTTTTCCGGCTTTTGTTCTTTTGGTATCTCAGAGTTGGTTTCTCCTTTTTTCTCAATGCAGGTCTGGCTCAATGTTGTCACTATTTCCAGAATTGCTCGCATATCAAACTTGATCAATGTCATATCCCTGACCATCTGTCTCGAATTCTGTTAAAGAATGTATAAAATATAAAACTTGCAGTGTCATAAAAAATTCGTATTATCGCAACAATAAAATAATATACCTGTCTCTCCATTATATCGTGACTGCAGTTTTTTCAGTTAACTGCACCTTAATTTGTCCAGCAAGTTGATTGACAAATTGATTTTTTTGCACTACCGTGCCACTCATACTGTATTCTGGTTGTGAAGTGATATATCTAAAAGATTGTAACGTTACAATAATTAAATGGAATTCCATTAAATGTTTTTAAAAAAAATATTACCTTCGTTAAACTGGTCAACACTCTTGTCGATCTTATTTACCGGTGATGGTGATCGTGAACATGTAGCGCCATTTCTTCTTGATGGCATTGAGGAAAGATTTTTATTAACATCTAGAATCCGCTTTGATTTCTTTTGCAGGGTTTTCGGTACATCCATCTCCGAACGTTCTTTTGACGTAAATCGCGGTTTCTCTTTTCTTAAAGAGCTTTTATTTGCAGATTTTGTAGTGCTGTCGTCAAATAAATCGGTTCCTTCGTTAAACTGGTCAACGCTCTTGTCGACATTATTTACCGGTGATGGTGATCGTGAACGTGTAGCGTCATTTCTTGATGGCATTGAGGAAAGATTTTTGTTGACATCTAGAATCCGCTTTGATTTATTTTGCGGGGCTTTCAGTACATTCATCTCCGAACGTTCCTTTTGACGTAAATCGCGGTTTCTCTTTTCTTAAAGAGCTTTTATTTGTAGATTTTTTGTAGTGCTGTCGTCAGATGAACTGCTTGAATCGGAGACATACTTTTTATTGGGTTTATGAATTCGTTTACCCACATCCTTTGACTTGTCAGGGAAATCAGATGTGATTTCGGCTTGCCCTAAATTCTGCCGAGCTGTTTCATAGTCATCTAAAATAAATGTTCTATATTAGGCACTCGTCTTTGTGGCAAAAAATATGAGTATATTCTGTATATTTTATTTTAAGAAAGTTTATTATTGTAAATTAAAATAAAAAACGGAAAAAAGTGTAAATATTGGTAGTATAATAGATTTCATTAAACGAAAGTTTAACTGTAAATACAATGTGTGTGCGTGAGTGTTCAAATGTGTGTGCGAGCGTGTGTGTATTCTACTTACCGAATGAATTAAGGATTCTGCATTTGTACGATGGCCATTTGTCATCCGGTATTGTTCAACTTGAAATGCATTTCGTCGGAAAAGAATTATTAAGAGGCCATGAGCAATACTGTATCGTTGACTGTTTAAATATCCAGAAATCAAGAACAACCTCCACAGACTTCTCTTCAATGAAGTGAACGATACAAAACTTGGAACTCTTGGAAGACATGCCTGGAGTTATACATATATGTATGTGGAAATAATTATTGATCATGGATGAGTGGAAAGACGACAACATTTTTGTGATGAATTTCAGATTGGTTAGATTTGTCATGAAAAATTGGAAGAACCACACCTTTATTTTTAATATTTTCAATTGAAAACGCTTGCAAGTTACCACATTCGTCCGAAAATTTAATAATACCGAAGCATGTAGACGGTGCTGGCGAATTAAAAAATGGTATTCCGTTTTTTAACATTTTGCCAATAACTACTATGGAATTATTGCGATGGCAAATAGTTTCACATATTACAATACTTTCGTCTGCCATGATACAGCAGTTGTTCGGTCTTTTTGTTGTAATTTTAAAATTCTTGAATTGAATATCCTTATGCATGGGCGACGTACATCCATCTATCAACCTTCCATTGTAGCATTCTCTTCCTAATTTATATGTTTCAATAACATCATTGACAGATTCATTGCAATAGCTATTTCTGATTTCATGTATACGGTTACTTAATTGCTCAAGAGGTTTATCATTACCTCTGATCATTTTTTTTATATGTTGTAAATTATTCTCGAAAATAAATGCAGAAAATTCGTCGAGTGCTCCCCACAGCAATGCATCATCGGCCAAGTGTAGTAATCCATGTGTATTAAACGTTGCATTATGCACTCCGTATAGTTGCAAAAATTCAGCAAAATATTCCTCTAACAAGCTCTTCGCATATCTATTTTGTTCGACGTCAATACCAGGAGTTGCTAGAAGACGTATAGCCACTGACAATTTTATAAAATGATTATATACATCAGGCCTTACTATCTTGCGTAATACGATGGGTCCAGTGTACAATAGAAATTCACGGAATTCAGTGGCTTTCATGCGATCGAGTTCGTCCAAAGCTCTCGGTTTACGGGCAAAATCATTCGAAATATACTTCCAAAGTTCGAGCTGCCGTTTGGAAATCTGTAGAACTTGTCGTGCATTCAACTTCATAGGATTCGGCTTTCCAGTCATTATTTTTAACTTTTTTCTTACTTGGCCTAATAGAACTAGATGCATATAGTCATACGGTACTTGTGAAATCATATTGATATTAAGACTCAATAAAGGACTTTTTCCAGTATGATGTCCTTTATCAGATTGCATTACAAACGATTCTGCTGTTCGTAGCGGAGCGTCCATTTCAAGATATACCACTTTTCCCTTATTGTACGTGCCTTTGGTTTTACACTTATTACATGCATAATATCCTCCGTGGCTTTTAATGCAGCAGATGTACGCTTTTGCAGGAGAATCACATATGAAACAATCGATAATAAATTTTTTTGCTAATATCATTATGGATATAGCCATTTTGTATAAGGTCCACTGCTTCTTCAATGAAGTATTTTAAAAATACCGCAGCAGTTGGAGGCTTTTGATACCCATGAAAGGCGCCAATAATAAATGGTGTTATATTTTGAAAATTTCTAAAACATCCAAGAATTGGCCACAATTGGCTCTTTGAACTTTTTGTAAGCGGTAGTCCATCTATGTTGATAGATAAATGAATTTCTTCAGGTATATATGTAACGGTACCGCTTGTTTCTATAATATAATTTAGGCCTTTGGCAATACCAAAATGAGCATATCGATCGTGTTCCATTGGAATACTTTCCGCCCTTATCGGAGTTTTTAAGAACGTTCGGGCGTCTGATGGAAAGGATTGCATAGCCTTTTCTATTCTCAAAACTTTTAATAGACTGGTCACGGCGGATCTATAGATCTTATTAGTGTGGGTCCACTTCACTAGATTTTTTTGCAATTGATCAATATTTACACAATTATGTTTATTGTCTGATGATTCCGACGAAGAATCATTATCGTATTCGTCGGACGGTATGTCTCCGACTATTTCTTCCTGTATGATTTCCGGGATAATTTCCTCTTGTATGATTTCAGGGATAATTTCCTCTTGTACGATCTCTTGAATAATTTCATCTGGTGCGACTTTCGAGATAGAGTCTGTTATATAATTGTTTACTTCTAGAAGGCAGCTATCGCAATTTTCGGTTGAATATGCCATTTCGTCGATTTTGCGAGTCTGTAGATTGTTTTCTATTTCTTGTACTGCATACTGTAAAATTCTTCGCCGATATTTATGACTGTATTGCTTTGGCATGATTTTACTCGGCAGTAGGGTGAATGCACCGTTTGTGGCCACCTTAACCATTTTTGCAACTTTTAAAATTATTTTTAAAAAAATAATATATCACAAGAAGAAACTATTTACTTAAATACATTATTTAATATCTTAATTTTTAATTTTACAAATAAATTTTAGAAAAACAAGCAAATAAATAATGGAAAAGTTAAATAATTGCAAAAATCCCATTTTGCACTATTTTTGGCCACCTGTATACCTGTTGTGGCCATGTAGGTTGCCTATTTTGGCCACCTGTGTACCTGTTGTGGCCATGTAGGGTGCCAATTTTGGCCATCTGAAAAATTTAGCATAACAACAAGCTTTTGTTCAAAATCTAGTAAATGACAAAAATGTAAAATATCATATATTTTAATGTTTATTAAACAAAAAAGTTGCACTTTAATGTATTATTTTACATATATATTATTTATGTATTTCTTTAATCTTTGCGAATCACATTTGTGGGTACAATCACAACATATGGTATTCCACAAAATAACAAAATATTTAATAAGTCTTATTATTCGATAAACTAAACACATTAATTTTATATGTCTTATCAATAAGTACATTAATAAATAAACTTTTATTTTAATAATTTGTACTTTTTAGTATTAAATATTAAGTTAAGTTTAGCTTACTTTGGCTCAGTTCTTATCAGACTTTTTTATAATTAAACTTTTTTATAATGAAAATATATTAGTAATTAAAGAAAATAATTAGTAATATTAGTAAATCAGTTTTAACATGTTAACACTCTAATATAAATCATTTTCATTGCAGTAAACTTAATAAAGCTTTGAACAAACAATTCTTAGAATAATATTTTCTTTTTAGTTATTACACTTTGCTTTCTTTTTTGATTTTGCTTCATCTCTTTTTTCTAATTTTATTCTTTTTGCTGCTAATTTAATTTGTTTTACGAGAAAATATTTATTAATTTCGACAACGATTGGCTAGCTAAAAGATGTTAATTAAAATTTAGAATTTATTGCGAAAAATATTACCCCAGCCAGGGTTTGAACCTGGAACCTCCCGCTCTCCGTGCAGGCGTCGTCCCAATTCGACCACTGAGGCATGTGGTAATATTTATCGCAATAACAAACTTATATACCTATCTTATTATTAGTTCCAACATTAGAAAACTGCGCGCCGACTTGGTTTGTCAGACTTTCAACACAGCTCCTGTTGGAGTATATCCCCTCCCTTCCCCTTAGTTAAATTGATTCGATTAAACTAATGTTAACATCATTTTTTAGGTCGATGATGTGTAATAAACAGAAAATAATGGTATATTCCGCCAATAATTGATTAACGAGAAAATATTTATTAATTTCGACAACGATTGGCTAGCTAAAAGATGTTAATTAAAATTTAGAATTTATTGCGAAAAATATTACCCCAGCCAGGGTTTGAACCTGGAACCTCCCGCTCTCCGTGCAGGCGTCGTCCCAATTCGACCACTGAGGCATGTGGTAATATTTATCGCAATAACAAACTTATATAGTTAGGAACTAATAATAAGATAGGTATATAAGTTTGTTATTGCGATAAATATTACCACATGCCTCAGTGGTCGAATTGGGACGACGCCTGCACGGAGAGCGGGAGGTTCCAGGTTCAAACCCTGGCTGGGGTAATATTTTTCGCAATAAATTCTAAATTTTAATTAACATCTTTTAGCTAGCCAATCGTTGTCGAAATTAATAAATATTTTCTCGTTAATCAATTATTGGCGGAATATACCATTATTTTCTGTTAATTTGTTTTGCTTCTTCTCTTTTCTGCAATTTAATCTTCTTTTCTTCTTCTTTCTTTTCTAATTGCCTTTGTTTCTCTTCTTCTTTAGCTTTCATGACTTCTAACCATTTTTCAGAGGTAAGCACAGAAGGTAAACGTTCTGTTTGTACTCGTTTCTTCTTAGTATTTTTGGGTTGAGGCCATACGAGAATGTCTTTTAAAGCATTTTCCGGAGATTTATTATGTACTATTCCACAGTCAGGATCTGTGTAGTTTACATCACTGCTACCATTACGTGGTTGACTACTAATTACTTGATGGTTACCAGTATTGTCTGCTACACTTGTGTCATATGTAGTTATTGAAGAATTAGTTTCTTCATTAATTTCTACTTGATGGTTACTAGTATTGTCTGCTACACTTGTATCATATGTAGTTATTGAAGAATTAGTTTCTTCACTGATTTCCAAAGCGACTGATACAGATTCTGTAACATTCTTATTTTTATCTTGTTCGAGACTAGACTTACCTAATTAAAAATAGTTACTTATTAATGAAAATATATAATAGTTGTTTTATACTACATTAGAATGTCATTTTTATATAGTCTGTATAAATTCGTTTAATAGTACTATTAAAATCTATAAAGCCTTAATAAATATAATAAATAAAATAATAATAAACAACTGTGTGAATACTTGTATTTTCTGTCATAGATAATCTAGTTGTAGTCTCTGGTAAATCAGAATTCGTATTGATAATTTCAATAACAACTGGCTCAAGTTCTGTGACACATTGTTCTTGACCAAAAGTAGTTGTACCTAATAATATTATTTATTTATAATCATGCATAAAATATATATATATATATATATATATATATATATATATAGTTACATTTAAGTAAATTTAATAAATTCTTTAATATACTTACGATTCGAAATCTCTTCCGATTCCTCAATGTATATCTCCAAACTATTTACATCAATAGTTTGATTCAAAGTAATATTTTTATCGTAAACATCATCGTAAATTTTGCTCCAAGTATCGAATAAAGCTGAATATTCAGTTTCTCCATTCCAATTCAATTTGTTACTCTTTAATTCCTTGAAACGTTGCAAAATATTTACATTGATGTTTTTTTCAAGTTCTTGTAATAGTTCTGTGTTTGTTGAAGTTAAAACAGAATGTTGATTTGCACTCTCTACTACATCAGATGCAATTTGTGTTTGCGTTACACATTTATCGTACTTGACAGCGTTTGGATCAAAGGGATAAAGTCCGCAGCACTTGAAACCAGCTTGAATAGTTTTTGAAAAGTCTTTTTCTTTAATAATTTCTGATAATGCACTGGGAATATCAAATTTTGTATATCCATCCCATCATGACTTGAACGCCAAGTTTTCACAAACTTTTGCCAGTGCTTCTTTAACGGAGCGAACACTGCTACATCAAGAGGTTGCAAAATATGTGTGGCATTTGGAGGGAGACAGCATAATATAATTTGTTGCTCTTTACAAAAAGCACTTAAGCAGTATGACATATGTGATATGTGTCCATCTAGGAAAACAATAACTGGTTTTTTTATGTTCTCATCTTGTAGATATTTATTAAAAACATTTGCAAAATACTCGTAGAAAGCTGTATATGTCATCCATCCATTTTCACTTTTACCGATGCCCCAACCAGGTGGAGCTTTGGCTAAACAAGCTTGAGGCAAGCGTTCGTACTTAAAAACTGTTAGAGGTGGCGCTATTTCTCCTGCAGCATTCACAGTAAAGAGCGTAGTAATATTTTCTTTATCACTGCTAGTAAAAACATCATACGTTGGTTTTCCCTTCTCTGCAATAACTAATCCTCCTTTAGGAGCTAAATACACTGCTGTCTCATCCATGTTGAATACTCTTTGCGGGTCTTCAAGAACTTCTAAATTATTCTTTAGTAAAATCTGTACTTCAGAAAACCAATTACGAATATATTGTTCAGTAACAGCTGCTCTTGTTTTACTTAAGTATTCAGCTTTAGTAGGGATAGTATCCCGGTTCCGACCCATGGGGCAATGAGGGGGGGTGAGGGGCGGGGGGGTAACCGAGGGCGAGGTGGACGACGGCACAGGCGGCGTCTCATATTACAAAGGAGGGTGAGGGGTGTTGACGTGACGCGGGGGGAGGGGTGCCGCGTTAGAGTCGCGTAGGGTCCGCGCGGGGGAGGGGTGCCGCGTAGGGTCCGCGCGGGGGAGGGGTGCCGCGTAGGGTCCGCGCGGGGGAGGGGTGTCGCGTAGGGTCCGCGGGGGAGAAGGGTGCCGCGTAGGGTCCGCGCGGGGGAGGGGTGTCGCGTAGGGTCCGCGCGGGGGAGGTGTACCGCGTTAGGGGTAGGGCCCGCCGCCGCCGCCGCCGCCGCCGCCGCCGCCGCCGCCGCCGCCGCCGCCCGCCGCCGCCGCCGCGCCGCCGCCGCCGCGCCGCCGCCCGCCCGCGCCGCCCGCCCCGCGCCGCCCGCGCCGCCCGCGCCGCCCGCGTTCGCGTTTGCGTTCGCGTTCGCGTTCGTTCTTACCTTAATTTGGGGGGGGATGCCCGTGTCCGCGCCCGACGGGGTGACGCTCGAGCTGCAATATTTGCAGCAGTTGTCTTATCCCCTCAGCGCGGCCTATGCCACCACCTTGACCTTGACCAGCATTACCGCCACCTTGACCTTGACCAGCATTACCGCCACCACCGCGGCCTCGACCGTGTCCACCACCACCACCACCACCACCACCACCACCACCACCACCGCCACCAAGATCACGGCCACGACCACGACCAACTGCCTGAGGGACCCCTATTACAAGCAAGCGGGCAATCTCACTAAGAAGGGCGCGATGGCCGAAATGACCCCAACCACGGCCAGCGACTCGAAACGGGGGTCGCAGGCCTGCCGCAACCAACCGTGTGACGAGTTCGTCATTGTCGGGGTCGTTGGCCGCAATGCGTCCCGGGCGTCGCACTAACGTACGTTCGTAATGTTCTAGATCCCGAACGTACGTTAGCGCTCGGATATGAACGTCTATGCCCCGTGGTGGTAACAAGTCCACTTGTGGTTGTGGCTCTTCTATGAATTGTTCGGCCTCTGGCGGCACCCCGAAGAACGGGACAATCTCGGGGTCCGACCCCGTACCCATACGAGGTGCCATAACGTTTTTTTTCGCACCTTGTAATAATCCACTGCTATCACACCCCTCAGCTTAGGCAACGGCCGCGACAACTCTCCCGATAATAATAATAATATTCAGCGCCGGGTACTCCAGCGGGTACTACGTAATTACGTCTCCTATCAAGTACCTGTTCTTAATCGTATCGCAACACGATCAAGAAACATACTTTATACTTTATAAGAGAGGTAATTACGTACATGACACCCGCGGCTCAGACCCTCGACACTCACACTATCACACTCACAAAAACTGACAAAAAAACTGTCACCGCGAACGACTTGCGTATATAACCGGCGAGCGACTGTTGCAGACTGAGGCGTAACTGCTGCAAGAAACCCGCTAGAACGCTCGCTCGATCTGTAAATACGAGACACCATAACCGAATGGCGCC
>JASTWR010002164.1:0-25279 GCA_030770355.1 Harpagoxenus sublaevis
TACCAATACAAAAACGTACATGATACTGATACAGTGTACTATTATAGTACCATCATCGTACCTGTACTGCGTATGTTCGGTTTATAGCGCCTTGAGGAACTGTACCATACCAGTACAGCGTACTGAGCATGTATTGAAATCTAAAATTATATAATTTTATATAACCTTACTATATTTTGGCGCACGCAATCGACGCAAGCGCGGCCAGACGGGATGTGATAGCCCGTATTGCCAATTGGCAAGTTGAAAACGCGATCTAATTCTGATTGGTCAACTGTGCTTGTTACATCTTATGCCGCCTTAATGGAGAAATTCGTGCAGTGTAAATCCTCCATAATAACGAAAAGTCTCCTTCCAACGGCCAGCGCGGCTATTTTGTTTTTCTCTGTGCTATATATATATGTTTTTTCTGCGATAACGTGAACCCGTACGGACGTGTATCCATACTTCCGTAATTTTTCTAGTTATTACGGAATATTCAGGAGGTTGAAGTACATGTGAAGGATTTGAGAATCATTTGTATTTATTCTGTATCTGAGGTAAGTAATTTTTCATGTAATAACTCACTTTCTATATATAATGTATATATATGTTTTAAGTATATACGCATGTTATTTTGTTAACAACTTTAATACATTGTTGAGATTATTTTTGATATTAAATAATAACATTGGCCGCGTTCAGAAGAACAATTTAACTGCTGCATTGTCTTGTCGACACTCGACATTGATTTCTTTGTTATAAATTCTAAAAGTAATTAAGAGCTACTCATTAATTGCTACTGAGCGGTTTGTTTTGCTAAACGTCTATTGAGTGTGATTTGTTAAAAAATTAAACATATATTATATATACATATATATATATATAATAAGATTTTAGATATAATAAGATATCAGATAAGATATCAGATATATAATAAGATATCAGATTGTGACTGCATTTTAAACACTTAGTCAATCGTAAAATTATTTAATTTAGGAGAAATAATTTAAATTAAAATATTTATTTTTCCTCAATATTTTTTCTTTTTTTTTTTTGGTGTATTAATAATTTTTGGCATATTTATTGGTATATAGAACTTATCGAACTTTTTAAAGAAAAAACTTCTTAAATCTAATTCACCGTTTAGAAGTCAGACGACTGTTAGATGAACAGTAAGATGAACTTAAAAGCGTGTTAATTTTAGTCTTACAAGGAAGGGCTCAGTCAATCGTTTCCGAGATATTTTAATAATAAATATAACGTTTTTAGAGTACTTTATTAAGACACTCACATATAAGTATTTGGCGTAGTGGATAAGTAATTGCTTCATAATTTGTGAACTCGAGTTTAAATCCCACAATCAGTTAATTTTTTTATAATAATGTTTTACAATAAAAATAATTATAGTGTTGATATAAAAAATAAATTATTTTGATATAAAAAATGTATATTATATTAATGTATATTATATAAATATAATATATAAATAGTTATAATATAAAATAACATATAAAATAATTATGAGGCAGTTACCATATCTACTACGCTACAAATACTTGTCTGTGAGTGTCTTAATAAACTTTACTCTAAAGACGCCACTAAACATTAAAATTGATTATTAAAATATCGAAAACGGTGACCATTGGCATCTAAATAGGGATATCATTCCATTCGAGGGAATTTTCTTTGTAATCCTGCCAAGTTTTATCAAATTTGGTAGAGTTCAGTTCTGATCCTTTCTTTGTTAGATTTCATAGTACAGGACAGTTTAATTTTTAGTCTATATTGTCAATACACCATTATGAATTTTCAATTGTTAATAATGATTTAATGGTTAAATATAGACACTTAATTTAAAAACTTTGTTTGTTTAATTGTACGTATTTTCAATCATTTATGCTTTACACCGTTTCATTCTTAATCTACAGGTCAGATTGCTGAATTGCTGAAGTGAAGTAATTACAACGGACGAGGTTTGTATAATTGTTGCAGGTATTTTATTTATCTTATTCTTATTTATTAAGACTATTTCAGAGACTCCTAATAATAAATTATTTCATTAATTACTTGGAAACACATTGGTATACATAATTTTATTTATATTCTTTTCAGGGTTTCATTACATATTGAGTTTTATGTTAACCAGAAAATACTTGTCTTTTTAGTTTAGGCTTTTTCACTTCAGACTTTATTTACTCTTTCTTTAGTTGTAATTTTTTTTGTCTTGTCTATTTCTTTCATTCATATTCCATTTCATCAGTATGTTGCGTTTGGCAAACAGGCGCGTCAGTCGCAAGCCTTATCATTTACTATCTGCAGTCCATCGTCGTCGTTTGGAAAAATTAGAAAGAGCTGCACGTAATGAATACGAATGTTTACAACAGCAGAATTTAGATGTTGCTAATGCTGGAGCCAATTCAGACTTTGTTGATGAAGGTCAAATTCTTGCAGAATACAGTCAGACTGAGGAAGATGAAATTTCTGGATCTTCTGATGCATCAGCTAATGATGTGCATTTGCTTTTAATGAGGTCGATGAAGTATTAAGTTCTTCAGACGATGCTGATTCCACTTTAAATTATGATGATGCGATGGATATTGAGCCTCGAGATACTATTGACAATTTTCAAGAACGCCTTGCTGAAGTCTTCGTACGCGCGAGTGATATGTCTCATTCGCAAATAAATGCTGTTTTACAGGTTGTTCGAACACATCCTTGTTTATCTACATTGCCAAAGGATAGTAGAACGCTTTTAAAGACTCCACGTACCGCGCATCCCACACTTAACATTGCAGGGGGTGAATATCTCCATTTAGGATTTGAGACAGGAATTCTTTCCATTCTTCAACAAACCTCTCCGGAACTGATTCCACTTGATACTTTGATGGTAGACTTTAGCACAGATGGTGCAACACTAGATGGACAGGGCAAAATTCAGATGTGGCCAATACAAATTAGGATTGCAAATATTCGTCGAAGTAAACCAGAAATTGTAGGCGTCTGGCGAGGGTCATCAAAACCAAGTAATGCGCAGGAATTATTTCAATATTTTGTGGATGAAGTTCAGGATGTATTAAATCGTGGAGTTGTTTTCATAATCAATTGAAAGTAATTGAATTGAGGTGTTTCATAGCTGATTCTCCTGCGCGAGCTTTTGTATTGGGTCATAAAGGCCATGGCAGTATATTTCCATGTTCAAAATGTTGGATTCGGGAAATTGGCTTCGTCGTGGAGTAGTAGCTTATCGTGGTATTCAGCACAGGCCCCGTACAGACGAAGAGTACAGACAGCGCATTGATGGAGAACATCATACAGATTCTGACTCTGCTCTGCTTACTTTAAGGATAGGATTGGTAACTCAAACGGTCTTCGACTTGATGCATTCTGTTTTTCTTGGTGTCGTCCCAAAAATAAATAGCGTTTTTGTTGATGGAAAATATAATCCAAATTT
This sequence comes from Harpagoxenus sublaevis, assembly GCA_030770355.1. NCBI lineage: Eukaryota > Metazoa > Arthropoda > Insecta > Hymenoptera > Formicidae > Harpagoxenus > Harpagoxenus sublaevis. Next base: position 3,434 of record JASTWR010002164.1, read on the forward strand.
AAAACTTTCAGCCAGATCACTTGACATAATTAATACACGTCTACAGCAAGTTAAGAATTACTGCCCTAAGGAATTTTCACGAAAACCGCAATTAATGAAAAAATATGGAGGGTTTAAAGCTACGGAAAATTGCCAACTTCTTTTGTATACTGCCCCAGTTGTTTATTATGGACTTATAAATCCTGCTGCCTATAAACATTTTCTTCTATTACATTCCGCCATTCGAATTCTGGTCAGTTCTTCCTTATCAGAAGACCGTCTTAATTTTGCACACACAGCAATATAACATTTTTGTAAATAGAGCAGAAGATATATATGGTCCAGAATTTCTTTCTTACATTACTCATTGTCTTTTACATCTCGTAGATGACGCGAGACGCTTTGGCTCATTGAATGAATTGTCCATGTTTCCATATGAAAATAACATGACGTATTTCCGCAAAGCTTGCCGGAAGCCTCATCAACATTTGCAGCAAATCGTAAATAGGCGACTTGAAAAGTTACAAGTTACACAAAACATCGTACATGTAACTGAGGAAGTGGTACGTTCCAGTAGACCCTGGGTTAGTCCTGTAGTTTTTGATACTCCCCTAGATAGTCGTCAATTTCAGATCTTAGACACAGGAAAATTTCGTATATCGTTGATGAATCAGGATAATACGGTAATATTACAGAATTCAAAGGTTTGTCTTGTTCAGAGCATCATTCTCTCGCGTGAGCATTATCAGTTGGCGGTTAAAGAGTTTTGCAGAGTTGGATTTCTTCGATGTTGGTTTGCCATCGTCATCAGTAGGGTCTTCCGATGTTCTCTATTATCTGATGAAGTCAATATAATAGATCTAAATGAAGTGGAGAGTAAATGTTTTCGCATGCCTTATTGGCACACTGAAGGGCATATAGATCCTATTGTTGACGTCTGGATAGTTGCAGTCATTCTACATACTAGAGATTAGGATGCCTTCATTAGGTGAGTTCTCTCAAATTATTATTTAGATGAGTCAACGAGGGAGAGGAAGAGGAGCGGACAAGAAGTACAAGCTGCAAACATTGCAATCGCTGAATGCAGATATTGCAAAATATCGCACATCCCGTTCTCAGGAAGGCGGAAAGAACACACAAGGACACATGGCACAAAACATCACAACTACACAAAGACAGACAGCACCATTACAGCAACATTCACAATCCCCAGCATCATTATCCCTGCATACTCCATCATCATCATCATCATTCTCACCTGCACGATCACATGAACACATGCGCCCTCCATCAGCACCATTACAGCATAGACCCATTTCATCACACCCACCTTCACCAGCTACAAAATCATTTACACGAAATATTCATCCACCGTCAAAACCACCACCACAACATAAACAAACATCATTACGCTCTCCTTCACCAGCTACAAAATTAACACAAAATAGTCATCCATCATCAAAACTACCATCACAACATAAACAAATATCATCACGCTCTCCTTCACCAGCCACAAAATCATTCACACAAAACAGTCATCCGCTATCAAAACCACCACACTCATCACCACAACATAAACAAACATTATCACGACCACCACCATCATGTGTACAACACAATCGCCTATCTCCAGCCAGACAAAGACATGGAGAAGAGTGGACAAAAGACGGGGAAACATCTTTTAATCTAATACGATCTGTACAGTAAGTTTCAAAAAGGATTACAACAATAGTCATCTATGTGCATGGATAAAGACATTAATTTTATTTCAGAATGATTATGACGCAACTAAATCGGATGGAAGAGCGACAAATTTCGAATGAAAAGAAAATCGAGTAAGTATTAACAATTTTACTGAAGAATAGCAAGCAACATACTATAAATGAATTTTAATCCCATAATTTAATTTTTTCCTGCAGTGAAAATGTGAGAGCCATCAAACAACTGACGCGAGAGTCTGCAGTAAGAAGACCAGTGAATCCACAAGGAATTATTCGATTTAGAACTGTGGACGATTTCTTAGCCTTCGAAGAAGTTGACGAAGACATTTATAATGATTTGGTAAGAATTTGTTTGTAAATAACTTTTAATTCAGTTTACTACAAAAAATTTTGTTACAGGTGGGATACTTTGTTTATCTTGGACGGACCAATGTAGTCGATTGCGCTGCAGAGTATTTTCGCAGCGTATTTCCCGAAGATGAGGAGGTTTCAACATACCTCACCTTAAATGGAAGAACAGGACCAGGGGGATGCAAATTGCGAGCGAGACAGTCGCTTTGCTCAAGCATGTCAAGGTTCGTAAAAAAATACCGTTCGTGTTTATATTCTACATTGAATATACATGACGATAATGAATGTGTTTCTCATAAATTTTTCCAGATGCCATAAACGCCAACAAATATTTTCCCAACCCCAATAAGGACCAATTTTATGACGCTTTGGAGAAGGCTTTAAAAAGCCTTAAAACTAGGAAATGGCGTTACAACAGAAAACGACGACAAGCTCCTCTTCATGAAGAAAGCGAGGAAGAAAATGAGGAAGTTCCACTCAATCGACGCCGGCGAATGGATAACCCGGAAGAGGACACGGGATTTGAAAACATCCAGGAGGAAGCTGAGGACGCCAACGAACCAGAGGAGACCCAGCACACGGAGGGAGAAAAACACCGATGACATGGACACCCAGGACACGGATGGAACGGAGGACAACGACGAGCAGGAATATGTGACAGAAAATGGTAAATAAAGATATAGGTATAATAATATATATAGTAATTATAATATAAATTATAAAAATTTGTTAAATTTAAATTATTAATCTTAAGGCTCCTGGTCCCTGCTATAACTATCCTTATTTAATGACATCAGAAGTGAGAAATAACACATTGAAAATTCTTGCATGATATTTCCAAATAAAGAGATATTTTGCACAAAATAACACTTTATATCATTTCAGCACACTTCAAAAATATTCCGAGTTCTACACATTTCCCTTGACAGTTAATAAACAGTCGTAAAATGAATGTAATGCAAAGCCTAACAATGTAGGCTTATGCGCAGGTACATAAACGTGCATGGTTAGGCTTTGTATTACATTCATTTTACGACTGTTTATAATTGTCAAGAGAAATGGATAGAACTCGGAGTATTTTTGAAGTGTGCTCAAGTAATCTGAAGTGTTATGTGTGCTAAATATCTCTTTATTTGGAAATACCATGCAAGAATTTTCAACGTGTCATTTCTCGCTTCTGATATCATTACACATGGACAGTTGTAGCAGGGACCACTACGATAAGAAGACAGGTGTAGCATTGCGCATAATAATGGCCGAAGAATAGGAAACAACCAATCAAATTTTTGTCTGGAATTGACACGTTGGTATAGTTTCTCTGCAAACAAAATACAATATATAATATCAAAAAAGGTCAATCTAAGAAATTACGTCATGAAATTATCATATATTAGGAGAGGAGTCATGTTCCTTCTTGCATCTCGGATACATTTTTGATTAGTGAAAGAAAATTGACGACTGCGCATCCTTGGAAATGCCACATTTGTCTTGTTACATCATGGCAGGGACCAGGAGCCTTAAATAACAAATAAATAAAACATTATTAATTTCTATTAATAAAATATAATTCCAGAGCAAAACGACAATGAGAGTGATGAGATAGTCCTTTTTAGCAGTCCACCAGACTGTTGTTAGCGGTATGTATTTTTTTGTTTTGTGTTTTTTGCTTGGAGAAGCAGTAATAAATTTGGATGTGCTTCACAGAGAACGGCGGGGGGGTGGGGCCGTTCTCATCCTAATTCATTTCTTTTTTTCAGGATAAATGGTATGGAGGGGCAAATATTTGGTTGTGCCTCACAGGAAAGGGCGGGGATGGGGCCCTTTCCATTTCACATAACTTTTTAATATTAAATTTTATTACAGTTATTAATTATATCAAATCTATACATAAATTTGGCAATAAGAACCAGGCGAGGTAATTTGTGCGCTTTACTTAATTTAATTTAAGATCGTGAGAGTATTAGATTGTATTTGTTATGCCGCTGATGATGGCTCAATGCGGAGCCGAAACGATCAGACGAAGATGTTAAGAAGAATTAAATAAATTTTGATTAATCGCGCACAAAATAACCGCGTTGATTCTCATGGCCTGATCTAATTTTATTTTATTCATTATCGAGAGTCCTAATTATTTGATTTGATATATATTATATATAGTTGTTAATCATTATACTTTTTAATTATATAAATTGTATTGTATAATATATATATATATAAATGTTTTTTTTTGTACTAATTTCATGTGTATATAATAATTATATATAATGTGTTTAAATGAATAAATTCTGTATAATTTAATTACAAATTGAAATAATGTTTTTTTAAACGTATAATTCCTTTATAAATATATAATGGGATGGAGAAAAAGCCAAAAAAACCCGGTACGATACTGCATTCTTGTTCTCGTACACTATTGGTACCGTGAGAGTACAGCGTACAATCATAACCCTACATCAAGCGCACAGTAGCGCTACGGTTAGCCGTACTGCGTACCAAATACGGTGTACTGGTAACTTACGCCTACGGTACGCACGTACGTGGTAGCTACGGTACTGATACGTTCCAGTACGGCGTATGCTTACCGTACCACTACCGTGGAAGTATCTTGTTATCTGGGTCGGTTTAACCGTTACCCACCGAGAAGGATAACTGATCGACAAACCTTTCGCAGTCGAATTCAATTTCGATTCTCCCTTTCTGTTTCAGGTTTCCGCTGGATGCTGAATGGACCCCGCTGCCCACTGGATCGTCGCTTCCGCTGGATCGCCGCCGTCAATGGATCGCCGTCGTCGCTGGATCGCCGGAACGTCGTTGGACAGGGATTTTTTGGCCGCCGCATCAACCAATAGGATTTCAGGGAAGTATAACTTTAGGAGAATATTTATGTTCACAAGCACTTTACTCTGCTTTAAACACTGAATTTATTCTGTTTCAGATTACACAATGTGATTCTACTCAATAGCGCTCACAAAATGGCCGCACGCCGCCATGTTGACGTGGCCCTCTACTCGCGTCGATTGTTATCGCACGCTATGAAAATTAATCGTGTTCGTGATTAATGACCGTTCATACGTCTCTTTTTATAATCGTGATATACCGGCACGCGTATCGATCGCTGATTTTCGATCGGCTTGTACGGAACTCTATATGGTTCGTCCAATCGTTGAACCGTTGCGTTTTATTTATCGATCGCTGACCAATCACGTAATTACTGTACGACTGTGGAACTTTATTTCAAAGTTATTACAATATATCGCGTTATTACACAACGACTTATATGGATTACGGATTTTACGCGCCGCTCGCGATACAAACTTGGTTTTAATAATTATTTATTAATACCGTTTACAACTTTGCGGATTACGCGTCGCTCGCGGGTTGACCCCGGTTTTAAGTAAGCGTCTATAGCACGTCCGCACGCTATGATCGCTTCCAGGCGTAAGAACCTTCTCTCCTGCGTCGGGCAGGCTTATATAGATCTCTCGGCGCTTGCGCACTCACGCTTGCTGTCACGCACGGCCGCGGTGAATCCTTTGTTCGATTCGGTGATACATGCGAAAACAGCGTGCCACAGAAGGTTCCAGATCGTTCGCTATTTATTTGCTGCGTAGTATAATTTTTTCTATACTCTTTCTTTCTTTCGTTCTGAATCTTCCGTTTACATATACGATTATGTTTGTTACTTATATGCGCAGCGCTAATACTTATGAGAATGTTCCATCGATTCATATATTTCTTATTTAATAAACTACTTTTATCAATAACTAATTTATATTACTATAGACCATTCCGTGCCTCCATATCCCTATTTTATCATAATAACATTTATTTATGCGGCAGATGAGCCGCGCACGAAACTCGAGAACCTTTGGCCGGTTTTCGTCAAAACTTTGCGTATATGCATTACGAACATACCCAAGTATGTTCAATTCGAAAGATGCAATTTTACGACCCTTTCGTCTCGAATTATGTGCGCATCGCTCTCATCGCGACCCTATTCACATGGGGTATTCCTCACGGGTCCCCACATGCTCCTTATTCGGTTACCCGGACGATTAACCTTCGCGCAGGCATTTTATTGCGCAACATCCGGATGTCGTCGGGACCTTCAGGGGAGTGTCGGTTGCGTTCCCTAGAAGACGTAGGACGCGTTTGTTCCTGAGGAATATCGTGCGCACGTTAGTTTTTGCGCGTGGACCTAATGGTCTCCGGATTGACATGGGTGTGTTCCTCGGGTGCCAGGGTACGCGCCCCAGGTGTTATTTTTCATTAAAATCTTTCGCGCAGCGATCGCACGGCGCACCGTGTGAACGCGGCTTAACGCTCATATCTTATTGAATTCACGCGTCCGCTATGACGCACCTTAATCTTATGCTAATAGAGGCAAGGAAAAGCATATCTATGGTCGGTTTTCATGAATCGAAATCTTTATCAATTTATTTATTCGTACCGTCAATCAATATATATATCGACGTCCGATTGTTGTTATCGATCGAAGGAACAAAATCATTAAATGTTTTATCCACAAAGCTCTGTTCTCGCAAGGTAACTTATCAACTACTCGCTCGCTCGAGTTTTCGAACTCGGTTCGCGTTTCCTGTTTTATCGACTCGCGGTATTTGTTCTATTTATTCTCGATTCGTCGTGAATAATTTTAATTATTTAATTTTGTTTTACAAAAGTTTATTATATTGCTAAAAATATACAAAATAAACTATCTTAATTCAACTATTCATACTACATCTAATTATTACTACAAATGGTCCGCTGGGACTAGGGATACAAAATCCTCGCCTTTTACGCGTTCGGGGCGTTTGGAGGGCATTGGGCGGCGTCCTCTTCGTCCGAGATGTCGCACACCAGGGGCTGGTCGACCCTCTCCAGCAGGACCTTTGGGCCTCCGTCCGCTGTCCTCTTCGGCATCTTGGCGTCCTTCAGGGCGCCATCGGCGTTGTCCCGAGCAGCGTGCGTCCTCCGTGGTGCGGTATACCCGCTCGTGGACGGCGATGCAACCGTCGGTTGCAAGCTAACCCAGAATTATTTTACTAGTTAGTTTTGCACTTTACGTCGGGCGGAAGGCTATTTACCACTTTTAACTCGATAATTTTCGAACTTCGCAAATTTATCGGTCGCCACTCGGTTTTACCATTACCCGCCGAGAAGGTAAGTAAATCAACAGACCTTTCGTCGTCTTGAATTAATCTCTGCTTTTTATGTTTCAGGAACACCTCGGATGCTGGCTGGACCCCGCTGACCACTGGATCGCCGGAACGTCGCTGGATCGCCGCCGCCGTCGATGGATCGCCTCCACCAATGGATCGCCGTCGTCGCTGGATCGCCGGAACGTCGTTGGACAGGGATTTATAACGGTCGCCGTATCAACCAATAGGATTCCAGGGAAGTATAACACAGGAGATCAATAATTTTCACAAGCACTATGCTCTGCTTTTAACACTGAATTTATTCTGTTTCAGGTTACACAAAATGGCCGTGTGCACTCGCACTCACAAAATGGCCGCGCGACGCCATCTTGGCATGACTCGCACTTCGCGTAGATTCTACGTCATACGCAATGTTAATTGTTCGCAAAAACGCGATTATTTATTGTTCTCTTGCCGGTTTTAACAATTAATGATGCCGGCGCGCGTATCGATCGCGGATTACGACCGGTTTTCATGGAACTGCACAAGTTCTCCCGATCGGCTATCGTCGCGTGGTTCTATCGATCGCCGCTCGAATTTGTTAATGTTCACGACTGAGAATTAACGGCTCGCGTTAACAATTACGAATGTTCACTCGTATGCGACTTAGCACGTCGCTCGCGGGTTATCTCCGATTTTTTACGAGATATCTCTTCCAACGGACACGTACGTTGAGACTCTCTCGGATGATCGTCCCGTTTTCGGAATTAACCGAATTATTCCATTTGCGTTAACGATTAACGACTTTACGCACTTGGCGGTATCACTCGCCTCGCGCTATATGACCTCGGTTGACCTTGAGCCTCACGGCAGACACGCACGTTACGAGAGCTCCCGAGCTAAATTTAATCAGTATTCTGATTGTTACTTACGGTTATCGATAACCTTTTGCGTTAATTAACACGGTTTTTAACCACCAACGGGATAACGCGTCGCTCGCGGTTAATCTCGGTTTTAATGAGCCACTTGCTCCCGGAAAAGACCTTATCTGCGATTTTATTCGCGTATCACCGTTAAATCACTCGCGCTAATTGTAACGACTTTTGTTAATTAGCGGGATTACGCTCCGCTAGCGGGTTAACACCGGTTTTAGAAGAGCCTCGCACGACACGTCCGCACGATACGAGAGCTCCCGGGGAAAGACCTCGAATCCTGCTCCGTAACGGCGCAAGCAAGACCGCGCGCGCATGCGCAGTGTTGCCAGCCATCCCTCCTGGCTGACGCAATACTCTCGCTCGCGTCGTCACGCACGCGAAAACAGCGTGATATGGAAAATTCCGGAACGCTCACTATTTATTTGACGCGCAATAACCGATCTGATCGATAATTCCCGAATTTTCCATGTACAATGTCCGTTTGTCGAAATTCGCCAATTATGAACAAACATCTGCACATTGACTTGCAAACGCCTATCTTACGCTCGCCTATCAATCCTACGGTCGCATATATGCGCTCGCACCTCTGGATGCACCAGAAGCCTGTTTTCGGCATCGCGCATGCGCCGACGCGTATCTCGCGATGCAACGGCTCTACGGCGACGCAAAAGCCTCCGTCGTGTCTCCCGATGCTGATTTAGTCGGAAATAATCCCTTTTGACTCGATTTGCCGCTTTCCGGCCGATATCGCCCGAAATTGTCCCTAGGGACCTGATCGGACCAATCACGTCGCAGTATGCTCGGGAAAGACGTCGTTGACCTATTTCCGCTTCTGGCCGTCGGATTTAGCCGTAATTCCGCCAATCTCGCGTAATTCGATACATTCGTCGCTCGGAGACGCATATCGCTCGAAACGACCAATCAGATGGCGAGTCTGTCAATTTCCGTCGTTTGACCACCGGGATTGCTTCTTTTGCTTTTATTCGGCCATCTTTGATCCCCCTTGACCGATCCAATGCTAAAACTCGCGTTTCTCCACGTGATTCCCGAAATTTGCCTTCCTGCCACCGGATTGGCTGAAATCGCATTTCGGTGTTTCCGGAACGCGCTTCAAGCGGATTTACGCTATTTCGGTTAATACTATGCCAATTTCATCATTGTTGGCCCGCGGAATCTTTAAACGCCGTTAATAACGATTTTCAGCGGTATCGTCAAGCTGGCTCATCTCTGATTGGCCAAAATTGCTCTACGGACTCTCCGGGCGGTTTTGACGTTGAATTTACGTTAACTCGATATCACTCAACTGAACTCGGCCATCGATGGGCCGCAAAACCATTTAATTGCGTTAAATGTGAATTTTCGCGACAAGCGATTTGGATCGTTCTCTGATTGGCTGTTTTGCCGAACTCATACAATCTTCGAATTTTCGCGGTTTTCTGCACACGTGGGCCTCGTGTACCTGAAAATAACTTACTCTAAGCACAAATCTATTCGCTAGATTTCGATTCCCATCTGTTTGCTCGCGGAATCGGATTATCGGTTGTACTCGGGTTTTCTTATACAAACTCTTTATTCCCAAGACCAGATACAAAATGAAGCTTAGACGCTTAGTTATATCTATAGCACACTCTTCACGCGTATCTTAACCTATAAGAACACATTAGTCCGCCGGGACAGAGGGTACATCGTTATGCAATCAAAGAAAATAAATAAACTAAAAGAAATCACAAAAGATATCGGTTATTCGTTAATATGCTACTGTAACGGGTCAGTTGGAGGGCATTGGGCGGCGTCCTCTTCGTTGATGATGATTTCGCCGTCCGCTGTCAGTCTCAGTGTCACCGGCTGTTCCTGTCGCGGCTGCTCCCGGAATTGGGGGATCACGGACGAGGAGATGGCGGACGCCGTCGGGAAGCTAAGGGGCAAAAAGACTGCCCCTGGTCCCGACGGCGTTCCGGCGCGAGTGATGGCGCTCACCGCGGGGTTCTTCGTCGGGCGGATGAGGGCACTCTTCGAGGAGTGCCTGAAGCGTGGCGTCTTCCCGGGGAAGTGGAAGGAGGCCAGCCTCGTCCTTCTGAGGAAGGAGGGCAGGCCTCCTGATCAGCCATCGGCGTACCGGCCCATCTGCCTCCTGGACGAGATCGGCAAAATCTTCGAGAGGATTCTCGTTGGCCGACTCGTCCGACACCTGGAGTGGGGGGGTGGTCCCGGGCTACCGGAGGACCAGTACGGATTCCGCGGGGGGCGGTCCACGGTCGATGCGGTCGGCCGTGTGCGGTCCCTCGTGGGAGAAGGACTGGCTCGGGGCGGGGTGGCGCTGGCGGTGTCACTAGACATCGTCAACGCCTTTAACTCGCTTCCCCGGGGGGTGATTGAGGAATCCCTGGTTGATCTGGGGGTCCCGGTCTACCTCCGGGCGATGGTCCGGGCCTACCTCTCCGACAGGTGGCTGCTGGTTGGGGGGGCGGATGGGCGGAGACGCCGAGTGGCCGTGTACGGCGGCGTTCCGCAGGGGTCGGTCTTTGGCCCTCCCCTGTGGAACGTCGGGTATACTCGCCCTCTGAGAGTGGCGCTCCCCGATGGCTGCACCGCTGTCTGCTACGCGGACGACACGGTGGTGGTAGTCATGGGGGAGACCTGGGAGGGCGCTGCCCGCACGGCGGAGATCGCCGTGGATAGGGTCGTGCGCGAGATCCGGGGCCTGGGCATGGAGGTGGCGGCCAGGAAGACGGAGATCGCCTACTTCCACCGGCGGGGGCCGCCGCCTCCCCGGGGGCTAGGCCTGCGGGTGGGGGGTGAGACCGTCCCAGTGGGCCCCGAGATGCGATACTTGGGGCTCACGCTGGATCCGAGGTGGCGCTTCCGCGCGCACTTTAGGGGGGTGGCCTCCAGGATGGAGGGTATGGCGGCCGCGTTGGGCCGCCTGCAACCCAACCTGGGGGGCCCGTGTGCGCGGGTGCGCCGCCTCTTTCATGGGGTCGTGCGGTCGGTGGCCCTATATGGGGCGCCTATATGGGCCGATAGGGCGATCGCGGATCGGTTCGTTCGATCGGAAATACACCGTGCCGAGCGCCGATCCGCGATCCGTTTAGTGAGGGGGTACCGCACGATTTCACATGCGGCGGCCACCGTCCTGGCTGGAGTCCCCCCGATCGAGTTCGCGGCCCTCGCGCAGGCCGAAGTATATCGGCGTGTGCGCGGGATGCGGGCGGATCGGGGGGGGGGCGCGCCACTCGTGGCGCGGGCCAGGGCGGTGGTACGTAGTCAGGCTCGGCAGCTTGCCCTCCGGGAGTGGCAGAATAGCCTGGCTCCTGTCCGGGGGCGGGTTGTCGAGGCGATCCGGCCGATTCTGCCCGAATGGGTGGGCAGATCGTGGGGCGGCCTCACTTACCGAGTGACACAGGTGTTCACCGGACACGGGTGTTTCGGTGACTACCTGTGTCGTATAGGGAAGGAGCGCACGGCCGAGTGCCATCACTGTGGGGACCCGGAGGACTCCGCGCAGCACACCCTGGCGGAGTGTGCGGCTTTTGGGGTGCAGCGCGGAGCCCTGATAGACAAGGTTGGGGCGGACCTCTCCCTCCCGGCCGTGGCAGCGGCCATGGTCCGGGACAGAGAGGCCTGGGGGGCGGTCGTCTCCTTCTGCGAGACAGTGATGCTCGTGAAGGAGACGGCCGAGAGGGAGCGGAGGGACGGCGAGCCGCGCGCGCAGGGGCGTGCCGGCGGCGCCGCCGCTCTCCTCCCCCTTTTGTTTTGTGACCCAGCCGGGCGGGCTGAAGGGTGCCCGTCCGGACTCGTATGGGAGGGGGCTGGGGGGGCTGGTGTTCCCCCAACTGCCTCGGCGGACCGGGTGAGATCGGGGGGTCTCATCCGGAAAAGCCCGCTGAGCCGGTCGGCGGCGAGAGGTGGTGTCCCTCGCCGCCGAATTAGGGACGGGGGCTGGAAGGCCCCACCCAGGGTGCGCCTGGACGCAATACGAGAGTGAGTTCCCGGGCGCACCCTATATGGGGAAGGGAGGGACACTCGCTGGGTTTTAGCCGGTAGGAGTCCGGCATACCCCTCACTTCTCCCCCGAGAGGTGAGGAAGTCCATGAGAATTTCCCTGCGTCAAAAAAAAAAAGGTGACTCTCAGAAGGACACCGGTCAGGTTAGGTTGAAACCGTCAGTTTCAGCGTCTCCGTCGGGCAGTGGAGCGGCCAAGCAGAAGGCGCCAATGGAGTCGGAGAAGCCACGGACAGTGGCAGATCAACCCGCGGAGCTGAAGGTGCGGCTCGAAAGGGTGACGAAAGGACATTGAAGAGCGATTCCACAGGTGGGAGCGGAACCGAAGAGGACGCCGCCCAACACCCTCCAAAACACCCCGGCGCAAAACGCGAGTTGTAACCCTCGACCCAGCGGACTCTTGTAAATACGCGGTTAGATATAAGTTTAGACACTAAGTATTGCGAGCGTGTCAAAATATATTAATAGTCGTAGGTTAAGTTGCGAACGGATAGTTATTAAGTTAAAAAACACGTTCCTTTTGTATTCCCACATTTAAAGAAAATAATATCTTTTGTTTGTCTGTACGTGAGGATGAATGCGTGTTTGAGAATGGAGCGCATGAAATCCGGACAAGTCATCATGAGATGACGTTGTACAGAAAGACAGAATAAAATACATTTATTTTATTATCCTAATAAATATGTCATAAAATGATATCTTCCCTGCTTCCATACGCGTTATAAGATAGCTATAGATAAGCGCGGGTAAAAGTAGAGTCTTTGCGAAAGATGTCTGAATTAAATTGATTGAGTCGGTTGAAACCAAAATGAAACCGCGAATAATTATTTCGAGTCACCGTAAAAGGCATACAACGGTAATGAATTAATTAGAACTCGTAACATCCGAAATAACGAGCGCGTTCGAAAGACGAGAGAGCGCGTTGCGATGCGCAATTAGCCAATCAGCGACGAGAAGCGGAGGCGCGCAACGAATTCGTAAGGCAAACTAGGAGCCGAGATGTTTGCGTGTTGACCGAGTCAGGAGACACGCCGGAAGCGTGTTGATATCGAGATTCGCGCAACCGGAAGCGCGCGCACCGAATTTCTTACGCGAGAGACGGAGACGTATGACGAGTGATAATAGGCCCTGAGGGGGACCCAAATAACATGTCTGATTAAGTTTCAACACGATCGAACGGACGCGTGCTAAAATCGATGTGCGGCCTCATACCCCAAAACCGAGATAACCGGAGTAACCAGGGACGACCCTGAAGTACTACCTTATCGATGGCATGATCGAAATCACCGGGCGTAAGGAGTTACATGCGCGCGGGTCAAAGGGCACATAGACCGTCATTATTGCATTCATGGTGTCGGCGGAGGGCCGATCAACCTAATTTCAGCATATATATTCGAGCCATAACGGCGCGCAGCTAACTCCGTGCGACAAGGTCATAGGCGTGTAAGGGCATGTGCAACATGCTCGCGCGAGCGGAACAAAGGTTCACGAGTCATAATAATAGCGGCCAGTGCGGCGCGCACGAATCTCGATGCGACAAATTAAAAAATTAATGAGCATCGTTTGGGAGTGCACTAGAGCGCCCGAATAGCGAGATAGAACGAATCGCGAATCGATAGATGCGACAGCTTGCGAGATTCATGCGCGCACCGAGCGGAAATCGAAATTCGCGCTAGCGAGGATAAATAATCGTGCGAATAGCATTAACATGGAAGCACGGATGAGATATTGATTGCGAGCGAATAACATGAGCGACATATGGCATATCAAGAATTTATATTTATGTTTCTACATGGAAGCTTCCAGAACGCAGGAAACGAGTAGCGAGCTGGAAACTTTCGTGAAAACAAGTTTTTGCATGATTGGAATGCGAGCGCTCCGACAAACATGTTTTCGTGATCGGACAACTTCGAAAACATGTTTACGAGAAACGGAGAATGGAATGCGAGTGCCCCGAGGTAGGGATACCGGCGCGCAGACGCGGCGAGCTCCGACGGCGAGAACGGAGCAGGTCTCATGGTCTTTGATCCGGGAGAGTCCTAGCGTGCGGACGTGCTAGTGACGCTCTACTATAAAACCGGAAATAACCCGCGAGCGAGGCGTGATATCGCTAACGAAAGTGCAACCGCGAATCGAGATAAGCGAGTTGTAATAATAGTTAACATCTTTATTAAACATTTGAGAATAATAATTAACATCTTTATTTGAACATTTGAGAACAGTAATTAACGACGATTCACGCGAGTGTGAAATCGGAGTAGTGCGGCGATCGATAATCACGCGCGACAGTTTCGGCGGATATCGACGTGCGCGAACATTAAATTGCGTTAGCGAATTGCGACGAACCACGAGTTATTATCGCATTGATTATTAGTAACATTACAGCGTACGACTATTAGCCGGCGCGTATATCCGGCCAGCCTACGTGGCAACGGGCGGCCATTTTGTGAGCGCTAACGCGTATCCATATTGTGTGTAATCTGAAATAGAAATAAATTCAGTGTTAAAAGCAGAGCAATGTGTCTGTGAATATAAAGTTATTTTCCTGTGAAATACTTCCCTGAAAATTGAAATCGGTTGGCGCGAGGGTCCGTTGAAATCCCTGTCCAGCGACAATCCGGCGATCCAACGACGACGGCGTTCCAGAGGCGACGGCGATCCGGCGACGGCGGCGATCCAGTGGGCAGCGGGGTCCATCCGGCATCCGAGGGGAACCTGAAACAGAGAAAAGCAGAATTAATTCAAAATCAATCTACGAAAGGTCTGTGGACATTATACTTACCTTCTCGGTAGACACGGTTAAACCGAGTGGCGACCGTTGATAAAACGAACCTAGAGACAGTGAGTCGTGAGAAAATTACTTTCCGCCTGGTTAGGGTACCTAAAATAACACATAGCGAGAAATAGGTAGTCACCTTACCCAAGGGTGGTGCAGGGTCAGGTCGAACGTTCGGTCACAGCCCTATAGATACGGTAAAAGCTTTATAGATACGATAAAACACGAAGCGTAGGTGTACGAACACGCACGAGAATCTGCAGGTCATCGAGAAAACCAACACGGTCAGTGCGGTGGCCAATTCGCTCTGGTTTTCACGTGTGAAATCAGTATAAAAAAGTTAGCTCTGTTTAACTACCGACGTAGCGCGCGATTTCCAGAAACGACAGCGAAACTCATTTCTGGCGACCGTGACAGGATGTGTAACAGCATAATCGTACGCCTATGTAAAGCAAATTAGAATATCAAGTATAAAGCGTCTGTCACGTTCTCATTTCTGGCGACCGTGACAGGACGTGTATAGCCTAGTCGTATGCCTGCGTAACGCGAAGTCGTAAAGAATAAAAAATTAAAATTTAACACCTGTCACGTTCTCACGTTTCGAAAAAGCCTGCAAGCGGTTAAAATTTAGCAATAGTGACGTAAAGCGAAAGTGAATAAAATAGCAATATATAGAGACGTTACCGAAAAACGTGCGTAGATAGACAGCGCGAATCCGAAATTAAATAGGATATTTAAAATCGCGTAATTAAACGTGCGAACGCCCTATAGAAAATTTTTTTTTTTTGAATAAAATTGGAATTTAAGATTAGAGATACAGTCACATTAAAATTGCGATAGATAGAAAAATTCAAAATCAATAGATTAGATATCAGGTTATCCGAAGAGGCGAATGCCTACTAAAAGAGGTAGCCGAATTAGAGGAAACAGAGTATCACGAGTCGGTAAAATGACGACCGTGGGAAGAAGCCCGATAGCGACACACACGCGATTGCAAAAAGGAAGAGCTCCTGCAGGCCCTGGAGGAGGACCCGTGGGGGCGCCCTTACAAAATAGTGCTGAACAAGCTCAGACCTTGGGCGCCCCCCACGACGGAGTCATTGGACCCCGGGTTCCTCACACGGGTCGTCGACACCCTCTTCCCGGACGATCCTGGGGAGAGGACCGGCGGCCCCCCTGCTCCACCACCTCCAGTGGAGTGGGACGAGGAGCTTGGGGTTTCCCTGGAGGAGATGGCCAGAGCGGCCAAGAGGATGAAGCCGGGAAAGGCTCCGGGGCCGGATGGAGTCCCAAGCAGGGCGTGGGCCCTGGCCACGGGGGAACTGGCCGAGCACCTTAGGGTGCTCTTTACTAAACGCTTGAGGAAGGGCCGGTTCCCCAAAAAATGGAAAAGGGCCAAGCTGGTCCTCCTCCCTAAAGCGGGGAAACCAGCCGACCAGCTGTCGGGTTATAGGCCGGTGTGCCTGCTGGACGAGATGGGAAAGCTGTTTGAGCGGGTTATAGCTGACCGCCTCGTCCGGCACCTGTCCCAGATTGGTCCGGACTTGTCACCGGACCAGTACGGCTTCCGAGAGGGGAGATCCACGATGGATGCGATCAGTCGTATCAGGACCCTCTCGGAGGCCGCTGCGGAGGAGGGCAGGGTGTTGTTGGGCGTGTCATTCGACATCAAGAATGCCTTCAACTCTCTGCCCTGGCCAATCATCAGGGGGCGCTAATCAAGCATGACGTGCCCCCCCTATCTGGCAGCGATGATACACGATTACCTCCGGGACAGGGGCCTACTATACGTAAACCGCGACGGCGAAGTCGCGGGTCGGCTGGTAGTGCGGGGGGTTCCGCAGGGGTCGGTCCTAGGGCCACTCTTGTGGAACCTCGGATACAACGCCGCACTGACGATCCCCCTCCCTCCGGGCTGCTGGTTGAGCGGTTTCGCAGATGATACGTTCCTGGGGATAGAGGGGGACAATTGGGAGGAGGCCCAGCGAAGGGCCAATGTTGCGGTGGCAAGTGTGGTGGCTGCGGTGAAAAGTCTGGGGCTCCGGGTGGCTCCCGAGAAAACGCAGGCGGTATTCTTTTATGATAAGGCGAGGGGGAGTCCACCCGGTTTGCACATCAGGGTTGAGGGGACCCGTGTCCCCGTGGGGGCCCAGATAAAGTTTCTGGGCCTCTGGTTGGACGGTACCTGGAGTTTTGGCGAGCACTTCGCTCGCATAGCTCCCAGGATGATGGGAGTAGCTAATAGGTTGGCAAGATTAATGCCGAACCTGGGAGGGGCGAGCGGACGTGCTCGCCGGCTGTACGCCGCGACGGTGCAGTCCGTGGCACTTTACGGTGCCCCAATTTGGGCAAAAAGGGCTGGGGGCTCGGCGCGCATCAAAGCGATCTTGCGTCGCGCGCAGCGCGTCGTAGCCCTGAGAGTGTCACGGGCCTACCGTACCGTCTCGCACGCGGCGGCGACGGTCCTGTCGGGGCTCCCTCCGTTAGAGCTCGCGGCTGCCCAACACGCCGAAGTTTATCGGCGTACCAGGGGGCTGCGGGTTTCGAGGGGGCCTGTCTGGAACAGGGCCAGTCGCTTGATTAAGCTCCAGGAGAAGACGGTCCTCGTAAACAACTGGCGCGCGTATCTCGCCGATCCCGCGCTGCCGGGGAAGAGGACCGTAGAAGCCGTCCGACCCTGTCTGGCAGAGTGGCTGGACAGTCGGCGACACGGGTTGTCCTACAGGGCGACGCAGGTGCTCACCGGGCATGGGTGCTTTGGTGAGTACCTGTGTCGCATAGGAAAGGAGGAATCACCGCAGTGCCACCACTGCAACGAAGAGAGGGACACGGCGCAGCACACCCTCGAGGTGTGCCCCGCTTGGGACGAGCAGCGCCGTGTCCTGCGGGGGGAGATCGGCAATGATCTCTCCCTCCCGGCCGTGGTGGCGGCCACGGTCGGGGACGAGGGAAAGTGGCGGGCATTCCTGGCATTTTGCGGCCAGGTAATGTCCGCCAAGGAGGAGGCGGAGCGGATCCGACGGGGCGAGAGAGACCCTCCCCCGGACGACCCTCCCCCGTGATAGATAGAACTACAGGCCATCTGGACTGTACCGCTCCCACCAAGATCAGGGAAGCGGCATGGCGCATGTTAAGCGCGAGGAGTAGAACGCCCCGAGGTCCACCCTCCGACGGGGTTGGATCAGTCGGGGTGGGAGATCGACGTTCCGACAGGCACCGGACGTCGATGAACCCCTCCCACAAGTCAACGGGAGGAACGGCGGGGTGGGGTGGTGTCACACCCCGCCGCAAAGATATTACTGCTCATAGAGCAACAGAGCCGCAAGGCTCAGAGCAGAGGGCCAGCCAGGCCCAGCGCAGGGGGCGTTCGGATGCCGTGCTAACCGTTCCCGAACGTCCCCACAAATGGCGCATGGAAGGACACCCGTGGAGTTTTAGTGGGTAAGAATCCCACACTCCTCCCGCTCAGTGCCACTTTGTGGAGCGGGGGGGTCTTCCCCCTCACAACACCAAGAGGGGGCCGCTGGGCCACATACCGGGCTTCGGCTCAGGAAACCCAGCGGTCGAAGATTTCTCCACGTTAAAAAAAAAAAAAAAAGGTTAGGTCAGGTTGATGGCGGCGGAGCGATGGCCGCGGTCGGACGTGCCGCGAGTGAGCTCCGTATGTATGAACGGAAGTGTGTGAATATCTCGCGTAATTTAATAATTTGTGGCTGTGCGTTAACAATAACGAGGACGAGGAGCTGATCGGTGGTGAAATCACCGAAATCGGACTGCTAGTTTCGGAGTAATTAATTAAAACTGTTTCGGACACGTGGCGGGCCCCGTGGTATTGTGCAATTTAGTTCGCGAAATTTGACGCTTTTCGGATGTGTGCCGACATTGCCGAGGACAAGGAATTGGCCTGTCGTAAATTTATCGGGATTCGATTGTTAATTACGGAGATACTAATTTATGAAGTTCGAAATTGACACGTGGCGGCCGTTCCTTTCTCTGGAGGGACCGGCTGTTTTTCGGAGGACCGTGGTAGCCACCCTGGCTGTCATCCAAGGACCAGGGGCTAATCATTGGACTTGCCGGAGTGTAATTGACAGTTGTGTGACGTCTCGGTGAGTTCTGTGTCGTATAAGGTCTCCTAGCCGTGTTAAATTGGCTATCTCATAGTTTCGTTTTTGTCGGCCGCCATTTTGCGTTCGGCATGCGTGTCGTTTGCTCTTCGGGCCTCTTGAACTTTATTAACTTTATTAACGGATAACGGAACTGGGGGTTGCGTGGATCCTCGTCGAGCCGGGCTGGGATGGCATTATGTATGATATACATCGGCAATTATTTCGCGATCACCTTGGGGAATGCTTCGTGAGCCCTGCTCTCTAAGTGTAGTTAGTTCACTGTGCGTCGAGGACGTTTCACCACGTCGCGATGGCATTGGCGTGATTATCGCGTCATATACTGTTACTCGTATTTGCGCCCGCGCGCTTGGGGCGCTTATGTCGCCCGGGATAAACCGTGTTGTCTCGGTCCTATTCGTTGCGGTGCGGGATACTCTCCGGGGCATGGTGTACGCGACGGCGCCGTCGGCCTCGTATCGTGGGGCCTGACTCGAGCCTGGCCTTGATGTGCATTTTTACCGGGTTCCCGTTAATGTGTGCGTCGGGAACTGCGTCCGGAACTGTGCTAGGCCGGTTTTAGGTTAAGGTTGACCGCCGCGTGTGTCGTTATGCGATGACACTCGTGCAGGTGACGGCATCGTCGGCTCCGCATCTTGGGTCTGTCTCGAGCTTGACCCAGATACGCGTTTCTCCTGTCAGTGTTAGTGTATCGGGAGCTGCGCCCGAAATTAGGTTAGGTGTCAGGTAGCTGCGTGACACGTTGCAATCTGTTGTATTAGCGATTTATATCTCTGCGTTAGTTTAATTGCTCGCGTTAAAGAGACCTACTGTTTATCTGTGTATGTCTGTAGTGCTCTATGATGTGATGTGCATCATTGTGCAGTATGTAGTTGTCATGAGATGTTTACTTATAAATGTAAGGATATTATTGTGGTCTACAGTACTGCTGCGTTATGCATATGGTGCTGTAATGGGGCACCGGTTTGCTTGATCGTGTGCGTATGCGTTGTCATTGCATTGGCAATAAGCATACTGCGCTTCTGTATGCACATGTTATGTTCTCCAATGTTACCAAGGCGACATTTTGCCCCATTGGGGATGGTGCTTTGACTGTCTTACTTATATTACGCGAAGTATTTATTTCAATATTTAGTGTACAACTGACACAAGGACTAAGTTATAGAATAGTTATTTGTTAAGGTCTTTTAAGACATCAAGGCGGAAACGTCCTTTTGACAGCGATATTTTGAGACGCAATGCTGTAAGGCATATATATGGATATAGTATAATCGGCGGAAAGTGAAATAATATTAATAAACCAGATGTAAGGCGTTTGTTAATTCTTGTTGTGTATTACAAAAACGATAAATAAAGTGGCTCTAAAATAGAGTTTAACTACTGCTTCATCCAAAAGATAATGGCAAACTGAACATATGATTTATTATATCGCATAAGGCACGTTATTTCAGTATTTAATGTATAACTGACAAGGATTAGTGTCAGAATAGTTATCTGTTAGGGACTTCAAGACACCAAGACGGAAAACACCCTTCTGATAGCGATATTTCAGGATATGATGCTGTAAGGCATACATGTGGGATATAGTATAGCAGGTAGAAAGTGAAATAATAATCCAGACGTAAGGCGCTTGTAAATTCTCATTGTTTATTACAAGAACGATAAATGAAAGTGGTCCTGAGAAAATAGAGGCCAATTATTGCTTTATTCAAAAGATAATGGTCAGTATCTGACATATGACTTGTTATACTACATAAAGTAATTTACTTCGGTATTTATTGTATAACCGATGAGGATTATAGTCTGAACAGTTATCTGTTATGGTCTTTAAGACATCGAGACGGAAAACCCCCTTCCGATAGCGATATTTCAAGATTTGATGCTGTAAGGCAGATATATAAGATATAGTATACCAGGTAAAAGTGAAATAATAAGCTAGACGTAAGGCGATTGTAATTTCTTATTGTTTATTACAAGAACAATAAATGAAAGTGGTTCTGAGAAAATAGAGGCCGACTACTGCTTCATTCAGAAGATAATGGCCAGTATCTGACATATGACTTGTTATACCACATAAAGTATTTACTTCGGTATTTATTGCATAATCGACAAGAATTGAAGTTTGAACGGTTATCTGTTATGGTCTTCAAGACATCAAGACGGAAAACGCCCTTTTGATAGCGATATTTCAAGATATGATGCTGAAAGGCATATATGTAGGATGTAGTATACCAGGTAGAAAAGTGAAATAATAAACTAGACGTGAGGCGCTTGTAAATTCTCTTTGTTTATCATAAGACCGATAAATAAAAGTGGTCCTGAGAAAATAGAGGTCGACTATTGCTTCATTCAAAAGATAACGGCAAGAATGTAATATATGACTTATTATACCACATAGAATACTTTACTTTGGTAATTACTGTATAACCGACAAGGATTAAAGTCTGAACAGTTATCTGTTAGGGTCTTCAAGACATCAAGACGGAAAACGCCCTTCTGATAGCGATATTTCAAGATATGATGCTGTAAGGCATATATGTAGGATGTAGTATATCAGGTAGAAAAGTGAAATAATAAACTAGACGTGAGGCGCTTGTAAATTCTTTTTGTTTATTATTAGAACGATAAATAAAAGTGGTCCTGAGAAAATAGAGGCCGACTATTGCTTCATTCAAAAGATAATGGCATGTATCTGACATATGACTTATTATACCACATAAAGTAGTTTGCCTCGGTATTTATTGTATAACCGACAAGGATTAAAGTCTGAACAGTTATCTGTTAAGGTCTTCTAGACATCAAGACGGAAACGCC
>JASTWR010002165.1:0-25271 GCA_030770355.1 Harpagoxenus sublaevis
GGAAGAGAAAAAGAGAGCTGGCTGGGAAGACGCGAAGTTGCAACTACAGGAAGATGCGGAATTACTTTGGTATACGAATGCTCAGAGCTTTTTGGCGCATAAGGACGAGATACAACATCAGATTATGAAGAGAAGGGATCCTGCGATCTTAGCGTTATCAGAGACGAGATTGACTGTAGAAATAGAGGATAGTGAGGTCAATATACCGGGATATAATATAGTTAGATGTGATGCTGAAAATAGACATACAGGAGGAGCGCTTTTATACGTTAGGAGTAATATTAAATTTAAGATAGTAGAGAAGAAAAAGATAGAGTCAAACTGCTGGTGCGTGGCGATAGAAATGAGAGAGAATATGTATAGGGGTGTGATAGCGGTAGTGTATCATTCGCCGAGTGCGTCGGATGGTGACTTTGTGAGATTTTTGGAAGATACAGTAGAAAATTTAATAATAAAAGGTGACTGTATGGTAATAGGAGACTTTAATATAGATATAATGCTATATTCATTTTATTCAAAGAAATTATTAACGGTAATGCAAAACTTAGGGATGAAGCAATATGTTGATAATCCTACGAGAGTTACAAAGGATAGTCAAACGACTATCGATTTAATTTCTCTAATAATCAAGTGAAGGTGCAGGTGTATGAGAAACCGAAAATAACGGACCATGCATGGCTCAAAGTTGAATTTAATGTAAATATAAAAGATAATAAATATAAAGAATTTAGAGGCAGGGATTATAGTAAGTTTGATGTAGATGAATTTCTTAGTATAATGGGGGAAAGAATTGAGCAAGGTCAAGGGTTAGATGTAAATACAAGGGCTGAGAAATTTGTTAATAGTATAGTAAATGTATTGGATACTGTAGCGCCTAAGAAAAAGTTTAAAATTCCGAAAGTATGGGAAGGGAAGAAATGGTTTTCAGATGAGATAAGAATGGCGGCAGTAAGAAGGGATGAAACCTACAGAAGAGCGGTTAGCACAGGTACGGATCAGGACTGGACATTTTTCAAAAGTGAAAGAAATGCAGTAGTAAAACTTATCAAGACAAAAAAGAAGGAATATTATGAGAATATGATAGATCATAATAAGGGTGATCCCTACAAAAATGTAGGAAAACTCTGAAAGATTTAATTAAGGGTGAGCAAGGGGGCTCAGTGGACATTGATAATGTAGATTTTGAAATATTAGATGACATTGAAGAGTGTAATATAGCTGATAAATTTAATATATATTATGTACACAGTATTAGTAATATTGTGAAATCTATTGATAATAAGGGGATGAAAAGAACAGGTAGGAGATCAATATATGTAATTGAGAATAAGGATATCATGGAAAATTTTGAGCCAATTGATGCAAACGATTTAATACAAATTGTTAGGGAACTACCACAAAAGAGCGGAACAGAGGAGGGGATTACTAGTAATATACTAAAAATGGTGATACACGAGAAAAAAGACGAATTTGTAGGGGTAATAAATGATTCGCTTAGTACAGGTAAATGTCCAGAGGGGTGGAAAACATTCACGATAATACCGATACCAAAGGTAAATAAGCCAAAAAAAGCGAGAGAATATAGACCGATTAATATGTTACCGATATATGAAAAAGTGTTAGAATTAGTTGTTAAAAAACAGTTGGAAAAATTTATAGAAGATAATGAAATAATAACTGAACATCAATCGGGATTTAGAAAACATCAGTCGTGTGAGACGGCAATTCAAAGTATTATCGAGGACTGGAAGCGGTTAGTTGAGGAGAAAAAAATGGTAGGAGTGATATTCCTGGATCTTAAATAAGCGTTTGAGACAGTAGATAGAAAAAGATTATTGGAAAAATTATATCAGTATGGAGTAAGAGGAGTTGTGTTGGAATGGATAAAATCATATTTAAGCAATAGAAAGCAGCAAGTTAGATTCAATGATATATATTCTGAATTAATTGATACTGTATATAGCGTGCCTCAGGGATCTGTATTGGGACCTCTATTGTTTATTCTGTACATAAATGATATAGTTAAAATCTGTCCTAAGGGAAGTAGATTTAAGTTATTTGCAGATGACACGACCGTGAGTGTAACAGGAGAGAGCTGTGAAGAATTAGAAATAAAATTGAATATGGTGTTCGGTATAGTTGAAGAATAGATGAATGTAAATATGTTGAAATTGAATGCAGATAAGACCAAATATATGATAGTTAGAAGTATAAGAAAGGAATTGAAATCAAACATAATAGTGAAATGCTTGGATGGAACTGTTATAGAGCGTGTGGAGAATACAAAATATTTAGGTGTTATGATTGATAGTAGACTCCGTTGGGAGGATCACTGTGATTATATGTCAAAGAAAATCGGGAAAAAAGTAAGCTTTTTGAATAAAATAAGAAATGATATATCGGTGTACACTAGATGTACTGTGTATAAGTCAATCATAGCACCTCATTTTGAGTATTGTGCTACGTTGTTTGTAGGCATGGGTGAAACGCAGCTGAATCGACTGCAAGTGGCTCAAAACCGAGCCATGAGAGTCATCTTACAATGTTCTCGATATACTAAGGTAGAATTAATGCTGCAAACTCTTAGGTTTATGAATGTAAGACAGAGGCTAAGGTACAATGTGTGCATTTTTATTTTTAAGATAGTAAAAGGTATGTTGCCAAAACACTTAGGTAATAGGATAGAAATAGTAGGAGATGTGAGTGGAAGGCAAACGAGACAGACCGGGAGTATTGCAATACAATTTCGTAGAACAAAAAGCGGACAAAAAAGTTTGTTTTATGAAGGTTTGAATATGTACAACGCCTTACCGACTGAATTAAGGCAATGTGAAAAATTAGATCAATTTAAACGTATGTTAAAAAAATATATTGTACCTCATGTTGAATAATTGTAGGCATTTGATGTAAATAATAGCCGAGAAGGCTAATAAAGCTCAATCAATCAATCAAAAAAAAATCTCTCCCTCTCTCCCTCTCTCCTCTCTCCTCTCTCCCTCTCTCCCTCTCTCCCTCTCTCCTTCTCTCCTCTGCTCTCCTCTCTCTCTGCTCTCTCTCTCTGGTGAGTACCGCATGTTGCTGTGTTTCCTTGCTCTGGCTCTCGGCGAACTCCATCTCTGCCGTAAACTGCCTTCGGGCCGTTTTGTTACAGGTTTAAGCAGGTTTTTCGTTGCTTGTTAAGATAGATATTTCATCTTTCTTTCCTTGCAACTGCTGTGCTGGATATTTTGGAGTATTATTTCACTTCCCATTCTAACCTCACTTTCGCCTGATCTTGGGATTGCGCATGAATTACCATCTGATTTGTTCATGTGGCGACATCTGTGGGCTTTAATACACATCACCAACTGTTAACCTCTGAACTGCCGCTCTGCATTTTGGTTCTACTCCTCGCTGTAGTCACCTCATCAATCATGCCACAATTAAGGAGTGATGACACAACAAATGCGCTTTTACGTCAACTGGTTGAGCAGTTGAAGTCGTCCGAAGCGCGATTCTCCGCATTTGTTGAGCAAAAGAAGGCGTCGGACGCATGTTTCTCCGCTTTTGTCGAGGACCAGCGGCGCACGAACAGTGGACTTAACGATAAGCTTAACCAGCTAAACAGCATAGCGAAAAGTGTCGACCGCAACAGTCAGCGTATTGCTGAGTTGGAGCAGCAGTGTGCTGCTCTTACGGATGAAGTGCGCCGTTTAAAGAGCGTATTAAAAAGCGAATTAAAAAGTGAATTAAAGAGAGAACTAAAGTGCGATTTAAAGAGTGATCTAAGTGGTCCTCATCTTGTTCCGCAGCCTTCCGCGTCTCGAGTCTTGCGAACATCGGACATCATTATTTCCGGGATACCGGGTTCTCTGACTGACACATCGGTACAGCTCGTCTCTAGTGTTTTTCGTGCGCTGGGTACACCGCAGCTTGTTTCTGATGTTCTCGAGACTCGTTACGTGGGGGGTAGCGGCATGTCTGTGATGTCTGCGATGCGTGGCGCGGCGCCTAGCACTGTTTCTGTCTCCGATCGTGCTGTCACTGCTGTCAGACAGCGATCTATAATTGTAGTACTCAAGTCTCAACAGATTCGCGACTATATTCTCAGTGCTATGCGCCGCAAACGTCGACTAACTATCCTTGATGTTTTCTCTAAAGATCTCCCTGGCCTGATTTATATAAACGAACTGCTTCCTACGGATATTTACAAATTGTTGCGCCGGACTCGAGTTAAGACCAGGCAGTTATCTTTTAAGCATGTATGGTGCACGAACGGAATGATTTTTGTCCGGAAGGTGCATGGTCAGCCTCCCATATTGATTGCTTCTGAGGCTAATTTAGCAGGGCTTCAATGACCCTCGGCTGGTGCTGTCTGTGTTCCTTCTGCTTCAGCGACCTGGCTTCACTTATATTTTTCCGACGATCTTGCTGACTTTGACATTTGTGACGGCATACATACCTCTCTTATTCACCACTATATGTAATATGATTTACATGCTTTTTCACTTTACGTTCAATGTGACAATCGCTTTTGGTTTAATGTAAGTTCTACACATGCACATGTGGCCTCTCTTTTTCACCACTATGAATTATTTAATGATTTATAAGCTTTTTCATTTTATGTTTAACTTTACAATTGTTATAGGCCTAAGTAAGTTCTACATTTGTTTAATATACGTGGTTATACTCGTTCTTTTGTTCGAGAGAGCACAATTACTGAATTCCGTTGACTTATAATTCTTCAGCAGTATTTCGGATAATTTGACTTTTCAACAAAACTCTTAGCTTTACATTCTTAGCTGTATATTTCGTTACTTATTTGTTGTA
The DNA here is from genome assembly GCA_030770355.1 of Harpagoxenus sublaevis. Taxonomy (NCBI): domain Eukaryota; kingdom Metazoa; phylum Arthropoda; class Insecta; order Hymenoptera; family Formicidae; genus Harpagoxenus; species Harpagoxenus sublaevis. Next base: position 4,810 of record JASTWR010002165.1, read on the forward strand.
CATAAATCGTTGCTACTTCAACGTCCTAACTAGTTTTAAGTATCAATGTTATTTCTGCGATTTTTTCTTTTGTTGTTGGGAGAGAGCACGACTGAATTCTGTTGATTTTTATTTCTTCAGTATTATTTCAGTCATTTATACTGTCAGCGAAATTTGGTTCTGAAGCGTTTGCTGAAGTGGAAATAATATTATTACTTTTTGCAATTTAGTCATTACTATCTTCATTGTTTCCGCTTTTGCTCACGGCTTTATCATAATTATCTCATCTGTTCTATATCTTTTTAGTTCTTACTTATTCAAATTTTTTGTTTTATTTTACCTTATGTATATCCTTGTATTTTTCATCATTTGCCTAAAGTCTTGACTATGGCATAATAAACAAACTCAAACTCAAACTCTCTCTTTCTCTCTCTCTCTCTCTCTCTCTCTCTCTCTCTCTGGTGGTGAGTACTGCACGTCGCATTGTGTCCTTGCTCCTGCTTTTTCTGAATTTTCTCGCTGCCGTGAACTGCCTTCGGGCTGCTTTGTTGCAGATTTGAGCATGTTTCTTGTTGCTTAGTGGAATTTATATTTTTCCTTCTCTCCTCGCAACTGCTGGGCTGGATATCTTCGAGTGAAGTTCTTCAAATTTTAACCTCACTTTCCTGGTCTCTGATTGCTGTTGCCTCTGCAAGAGTTGCCTGAGTCGCGCGTGTGGCGACATCTGTGAGCCTTGCGGCGTACCACCATCTATTACCCACCGGACCGCCGTGCCTCCTGGTTCTGCTCTCTGCTGCTGTCAGCCGATCGACCATGCAGCACGAGTGCGTAAGATGCAAGAAAACGGTTGCAACGGAGTCTGTTGTGTGCGAGTGCAACAGACTCTTCCATCCTGGCTGTGTTAAGGTGTACTTTTACTACAAATATGCGGGCCAGTGCTGCAGGGATTTGGCGGTTACGCTGTTTCCTGAGTTGGGTGGCGACGGTGTCGAGTCGATCATGCCATCGGCTGCCTCAACTCCTGCCCCTCTTACACCGGGGTTTGAGTGCACGGAGCTATTGGACTTTTCAGTTCCTGCTTGTACCGGCACTTTGCCGAAATCAGTGACTGGTGACACTACAAACGCGCTCTTACGCCAGCTGGTTGAGCAGATGAAGTCGTCCGAGGCGCGATTCTCTGCATTTGCTGAGTCGTCCGAGGCGCGACTCTGTGAACTAAGCGATAAACTCAACCAGTTAAATTGTTTGGCCAAAAGTGTCGACCGCAACACTCAGCGTATAGCTGAGTTGGAGCAGCAGTGTACTGCTTTGACGAATCAAGTGTGCGGCCTAAAGGGCGAATTAAAGGGCGAACTAAAGAGCGAACTAAAGAGCAAACTGAGAAGTGATCTTAGTGGTTCTCGTCTCGATCCGCGGTCTCCTTCGTCTCGAGTCTCGCGAACTTCCGACATCATTGTCTCCGGGTTTCCTTGTTCTCTGACTGACACATCGATGGACCTTGTTGCCAGCGTTTTTCGTGCGCTTAATATATCTCAGCTGGCTTCGGACGTTCTTGAGACTCGTGACGTGGGGGGCGGTGGTGTGTCTGCGGTGCGTGGTGTGGCGACTGGCTCAGTTTCGGCCCCAGATCTTCGAGCCGTCACCGGGGGCGGAGTGCGATCGGTTATTGTAGCGCTTAAGTCACGTGAGATTCGCGACCACATTCTCACCGTTATGCGCCGGAAACGTCGACTCACTGTCAGCGAGGTTTTCTCGACGGATGTCCCCGGGCATATTTATGTCAATGAGCTCCTGCCTTCTGATGTTTACAAATTGTTGCGCCGGACTCGGGTTGAAGCCAAGCGACGATCTTATAAGCATGTATGGTGCAGGGACGGACAGATTTTTGTCCTTAAGGACCTTGGTCAGTCTCCAGTTCTGATCACTACTGAGGCCGATTTGGCGGGGCTTGAGTGACTTGCGGTCGATGCTGGCCGTGTTCAGTCTGCTTCGCGCGATTGTCTTGCGATCGCTCACTTCAACGCTAGCTCCCTTCCTGCTCATCTTGAATCAATTCAGGCCTTTTTATCGTTTAATTTTTTTCACATTATTTTAATTTCTGAGATCTGGCTTCACTCACATATTTCCGATGATCTAGTGCGTATCCCTGGCTATTATTTGTTGCGTGTGGACAGAGAGGGCAGGGAGGGAGGTGGTGTTGCCTGTTATGTGCATGAGTCATTGCGTGCGCGCGTTCTGGCGTCGTCGCCTTCCGCTTTTTCGAATGCACCCGAATACCTAATTCTCGACATCCGTTATGGCACGTGTGAGCCTCTCCTATTCACCACCATGTACCGCAGACCGAAGGGCAAAAATTTCAGTGACTACATCGACGTGCTTACTACATTTATACATAATTATAAGAACATTATTATTACTGGTGACTTGAATAGTAACCTCCTCGCATCATCATATGAATCTAATCACCTTAGAGGCATTGTCTCACAGTTGTCGCTTAATATCGTCGAATCGCGGTCGACTTTTCACACCAGCTCCTCGGACTCATGGTTGGACGTTTTCATAGTTGACAACTTGGACAAAGTTTTATCTTTTCGAAAGTCTGACGCTCCTTTTATTAATGGTCACGATCTCATCGAGTTATCCTATTCATTTAAGGTTCCGTCCTTCACTAATCGCACCTTAGTTCGGCGCTGCTACAAGAGATTTGACGAGGAAGCGTTCGTTCAGACTCTTACTTCTAAGCTCTCTTCATCTTTCCCGTCTGATTTTGGTCTGACGAGCCCGGGCGAGTCGGACATTGATAACATCTTGAGCACTATTACTAATGATTTTACTGCTAGCCTTGATCTGCATGCTCCTGTTTACTCTTTTTGAGTGACTCGTCCGTCAGCGCCTTGGCTTACCGATGACCTCTCTGGCCGAATTCGGCATCGTAACGGTCTCTTCAATGCTGCGCGCAGATCAGGCAGCATTCTCGACTTTCACATATACAGGCTTTACAGGAATCGTCTCACGCTTGATTTAAGGGGAGCCAGAGAGAAGTTTTATATGAATAGATTGAGCACAGCTTCTGATCCGTCCAAGATTTGGCGTGAACTTGCCAACCTTGGTTTAGTCGAATCGCCTCTTTCCTCACCTCTTGTCTTTTTTTCACGTGATCTCTTGAATGCCCATTATTCCTTGGTCTCAAATTGATATCCTTCCTGTTCACAATCTCAATTCTCCAATATCATTTTATCCACTATGCCTGATAAACCACATTTCAGTTTCACCGAGATATCTCACGATAACCTTCGCTCCTTGATGGTTTCTTCACCTTCGGTTTCCTTCGCCTCAGGTTACGATCAACTACTTCTGTTTGCTATTGCCTTGGCCTTTTCTCATATTGGTAACCTTTTGATCTCTTTTTTCAACTGCTGTCTCAATCTGGGTTATTTCCCATCTCTCTGGAAACGCGCTTTAGTGCGTCCTCTCTCTAAGGTTAGATCACCTACCTCTCCCTCTAAAACGAGACCTATTGCCAACTTGTGTGAACTTTCCAAGCTGTTTGAGAGAATCCTTTACCGCCAAATCGTTGACTTCATCAATTTGCACCATATTCTCGACGACCGTCAATCTGGTTATCGTAAGGGTTACTCTACTCAGTCTGCCCTTCTTAGACTATCTCACGATATTAAGAGTGGCGTTGACGCAGGTGAGGTATTGATCCTTGTCCTCTTTGACTTCAGCAAGGCTTTTGACACTGTCTCTCATCCCTTGCTTCTGTCTAAACTGAGGAAACTAGGGTTTTCTGATCTTGCCCTCAAATTAATTTTTTCATACCTCACTGGTCGCTCTCAGGCGGTCGTTGATCTGGCTGGTGGATTCTCCGATTGGCTTTCCATCACCTCTGGTGTGCCTCAGGAATCAGTTTTGGGACCGCTCTTCTTTTCCCTGTTCATTAATGACATTGGCGCGTCTGTTAGACTTACCCAACGCTTGATTTTCGCTGACGACACTCAGATTTACCGCAAGTGTCTCTTTGGTCAGTTAAGGGTTGCTTTGCGGTTGGTGGCCCATGATGTCGGAGTCATCTCTGAATATGCGACCACAAATGGATTGTCTCTCAATCTTAAGAAATCCAAAGTATTAATATTCGGTAGCAAGCGTTACGTGGACCAAATAGATCTTCACGATTTACCTCTCATCTCTGTTAGTGGTACCTCGATTCCGTTTGTCTCTCAGGCTCGGAATCTAGGTGTCATTATGAGCTCTGATCTATCTTGGAACAGCCACGTCGCTTATATTTCCAAGCGGGTACATTTCACGCTGCACAAGCTTAAGTTTCATAAAAACTCCTTATCATTGCAATTGCGTGTAAGACTCGTGTCTGCATTGATTTGGCCTCTGTTAGACTACTGCTCTCTTGTTTACAACGATGTTACTGATGAGCTTAACACCAAACTGCAGAGGCTTATCAATTGTACGATTCGGTTTATCTTTAATCTGAGTCGAGACGAACATATCACTCCTTACCGTCACCGATTAGGGTGGCTGTCTGTTAGAAATCGATTTCCTTGGCATCGAAATGTTTAAGATATATTATGGTATGTCTTCTAGCTACCTCTCGGAAATCTTTGTCAGAGCCAATCTCTCGATTAGACAATCGTCACGGCTGGCACTGCCTCGTACTTTCCAAATTCCCATTCACAGAACCGAGACTTACCACCAGTCCTTTCACCTAGCGGGTATTTACTTATGGAATTCCCTTCCTACTGAGGTAGTGTCATCTTCGTCTCTAAATGAATTTAAGCAAAAGCTCAATGGCTATCTATTTACACTTGAGCTTGGTTCTGGTTGAGGTTCTACCTTAGGGCTATCTAATGTTTATCTACGATGTAGCGTTGTGCGTGATAGGTGTAAGTATATTTAGTCTAAGCTTTTCTAGTTTCTGTACATAAATCGTTGCTACTTCAACGTCCTAACTAGTTTTAAGTATCAATGTTATTTCTGCGATTTTTTCTTTTGTTGTTGGGAGAGAGCACGACTGAATTCTGTTGATTTTTATTTCTTCAGTATTATTTCAGTTATTTATACTGTCAACGAAATTTTGTTCTAAAGCGTTTGCTGAAGTGAAATAATATTATTACTTTTTGCAATTTAGTCATTACTATCTTCATTGTTTCCGCTTTTGCTCACTGCTTTATCATAATTATTTCATCTGTTCTATATCTTTTTAGTTCTTACTTATTCAAATTTTTGTTTTTATTTTACTTTATGTATATCCTTGTATTTTTCATCATTTGCCTAAAGTCTTGACTATGGCATAATAAACAAACTCAAACTCAAACTCAAACTCTCTCCCTCTCCCTCTCTCTCTCTCCCTCTCCCTCTCCCTCTCCCTCTCCCTCTCTCTCTCTCTCTCCCTCTCCCTCTCCCTCTCCCTCTCTCTCTCTCTCTCTCTCTCTCTCTCTCTCTCTCTCTTTCTCTTTTTCTTTCTCTCTGCGATGTCTGCGATGCGTGGTGTGGCGCCTAGCACTGTTTCTGCCTCTGATCGTGCTGTCACTGCTGACAGACAGCGATCTATAATTGTACTTAAGTCGCAACAGATTCGAGACTATATTCTCAGACTATATTCTGCTATGCGCCGTAAACGTCGACTGACTGTCCTTGATGTTTTCTCTAAAGATCTCCCCGGCCAAATTTATATAAACGAACTGCTTCCTACAGATATTTACAAATTGTTGCGCCGGACTCGAGTAAAGGCTAGGCAGTTATCTTTCAAACATGTATGGTGTAAGAACGGAATGATTTTTGGCCGCAAGGCACATGGTCAGCCTCCCATATTGATTACTTCTGAGACTGATTTAGCGGGGCTTCAATGACCCTCGGCTGATGCTGGCTGTGTTCCTTCTGCTTCTATGACCTGGCTTTACTTATATATTTCCGACGATCTTGTTGACTCTGACATTTGCGACGGCACTTGCATGCCTCTCTTATTCACCACTATATGTAAATAATTTACATGCTTTTTTACTTTACGTTTAACGTGACAATCGCTTTGGTTTAATGAAAGTTCTACATATGCACATGCGAGCCTCTCTTTTTCACCACGATGAAATATTTAATGATTTATAAGCTTCTTCACTTTATGTTCATGTTTGGAAAATAGCGCGCTCGCGTAGGAAAAATCCGGCTAGCGACTGCGAGGCGACGAGCGGCGAGGGAAGTTCAGCCGATCGCGTTTTGTTTACCCGCCCCGCGCTTGTAACTACGCAAGAATCGAGGCGACGCGCTCGCCCGGCATTCGCGCAGTAAGATTTGTAGCGAGAGCACGTTTCGTGGATCACCCGAATCCTTTGTTCAATTCGAGAAAGTTGCGTAGTTCTAGATTCGGACATTGTTGCTGAGATCCTTTTAAGTTACGGATCCTTATGAAAGAGATTTAGTTTCCGCGACGCTAAATTCAGTGTGAATTAAAGACAGTGCCCTCGGAATAATTAACGGATCGGCGCCTTGTGCGAGTGTCGGCGGGGTGTCCGCCAGGCACGTGCCTCGCGACCCCGATCACGCGCATCGCAACATTTTGTACACAGCCGTAAGCGTGACAGGTGCGTGCGTGCGAATTCCATGCGACAACGGAAAGGGATATCTACATCCCGCTGACGACACGAGCGGGTGCAGAACGACGGGATCCTCGAAGGACGTTTGTGGAACGCAGACCTCGTGGAATCCCGATCCAGAGGCCACGCCACCAGCAGCGTCGACAATCTGGATAACATCTGCAACGCTAAGTACCATTTTTTAATTGCAATCCGGCGATCCGGATAACGCGTGCACCACGCTAACGCCGGCCCTGGCGAGCTAATCCGATTACTCGGATAAGTCGGCCTCACGCCAGACGAATTCTTATATAGAATCTTCAACGATCATAAGGTACCGCGAATGCGGCGGCTACCTGATTGTGCGTGATTAAGATCAACCGTGTGAAATAAGAGGATGCATGAGCTCGCTATTGAAAAGAAGCTCGAACGTTCATCGTGTACGCGATAATTGTGTGGACGCTACATGCGTCGTGATTCGTGTCAATATTACTTTCGTGTTCCCCCTCGTCGTGTCAATTAATCCTGCGTGCCATTGTGCGTTGGTGATTGTGCGATGATATTCATGCGAAACGACATTAAAGTTGAGACCGTTCCTTTTGATAGCGGTTAATTTGCGCCGCACTACGCTCGGGATAGCGTACGTTCAAGTACTAGCGATATTATTATTCAGTATTCGGTGAAACAAAGCAGATCGTGCGTCTGTCGTCGTTGACAAACTTCTTTTGCTTTACTTGTTACGGTCATTCCGTTAATGATATCACAGCCGAAATATTCTCCGCGGAATATTCTCTTTTCATATCTTTTATCATAATCTCTTGCGTTCTGACATTTATATTCTTACGTCTGCGTCGTTTTAGTCTGAGTTACTCGCGTTATAAAGTTTCGATATTTCGTAGTAGATAATTCAATATCCTCGCGCTGTTCAAATTCCAGATTTATCCATAGCTCACATTGCGTTCGAGCTCATATGTTCGTCATTACCTTTCATACCGCTTGACAACTGTCAGGTAATATTATAATAACGTTTCTTGAGTGACGAACTGCGACCACATGTGTCGCACTATCTCCTATTATTATTACTCTTTATTTTACCTTGATATGTTTTATCTATTGATTCATTTATGTGCATATTCAACTTGCTATATTTGTTACTGTCAAATGCGATATATATTTCTTTCATTCCATGATTTATGTATGTATTCTATGTTTTCTGATTTTGTGTGAAACAATTATATTTTCGTATCAGCCTATCGGGGAAAGCTGTTGTCAATTTACTGAGATAACTATATCCCTGCTTCCTGTTCGCCCTCAATTCGAACCAAATTACTTAATTCGAGTACATTTCAAACAGTTCAACATTATAATTGTTTTATGCTTAAGTAAGTTCTACATAGGTCTAGTTTACGTGGTTATACTTGTTCTTTTGTTTGAGAGAGCACAATAACTGAATTTCGTTGATTTATAATTCTTCAGCAGTATTTCAGATAATTTACACTTTTCAACAAAATTATTAGTTGTTAGTGTTACTTTGGAATTGCAATATGTATGTAACTTAGCTGTATGTTACATTAATCTGCAGTCGCTTTATATCAATATTGCCTACTTTAACTTAATCCAATTTAGATACTGTACATACTTCGTTAACTATTATTCTTAAGCTGCATATCATGATATTTTCTGCTACTTAGCTCTCTCCATTTTTTAACTTTGCTGTATATTTTGCTATTACTTATCTTTTGCTACTATTTTATATTATATTGTATACTTTGCTATTATTGTATCTTTGCCCTTTAGCCTATGCTCGGGCATAATAAACAAATCAATCAATCTCTCGTTTTCACTAATAATGACTATCGAATATATCTGATAAAATTAAATCTAAATTTTTTTTGTATTATAACACAAAAATTATATCTGACAGTGACATTCTTAATTAAATGTGCAGTGTAGTTTGTATTATAAATTATTAATTGCCTTATTTTGTTAACAAACTTGACTATACATGTATTATCTACTATAACATTCTGCCAATAGCATCGTACATGCCAAATTTAGTATCAAATCTGTTTTCCTTTCGACAAAATTTATTTAAAGCAAACACTGCATAACGTGCTCTCGACAAACTTGACTTTGCCTAATATATTCATATTTTGTGTCATAATTTTTTAAATAATTTGTAAATTTATACAAACTACACTGCACATTTAAGAATATCAAACTCAGATATAATTCTTGTAAGTTATAATACAAAAAACATTTACATTTGATTTTATCAGATATAAATGTCGATGTCGATAGACATTATGGCATTTGATGTATCTGTAACAAAAAGGGGTGATATCCGTACAAAATTACCTTTTACAAAAAGGTAAAAAAAAGACGCCAAACACGCGTGGTGTACCTTGAAAAAATCGAAGTAGTTATCTTTGCACTCTTTTAAAAAAGGCATGTAAAAGATTTTATTGTTGCCGCTTTTCCGTGATGCTGATTGGTTCTTTTGCTTGGCTCACTTCGCGCTGCGAGAGTAACTGTCAGCGCGGGAATTGACAGTTATCGTATTGACAGTATCTTGAGAAGTTATCGTGATTGATTATGGTTATCTTAATATCGTGATTGATTATGGTTATCTTAATAAATAATGTCAAATAAATATTAAGATTATTTATGCATAAAGAGAGAGATCTTCATAAAAATAGAAGTAAATATAAATTGTAAGTTATTATTGTGATAAGTTAATAATATTGAACATTGATTTATATTAATTATACATATATGTATATTATGTAATAATATTTTTCAAAATTGTCAAGAATATGTCAAGAATTAATGTAACGTTTTTACAGGTACATAAATTAAAAATCGTCATAATGTCGCTTCTTATTGTGGGCATATTGACATTATTAGACATCTTATCCGCTTGTCAAAGTTTCCATTTGGAAGCTGCAAATCAATTGCCAAATTACATAGTACCGGAGCACTATAATGTCGAGTTAGATCTCACAAAAATTGAAGAAGGTTTCTACAATGGTACATGCTTTATTCGTATCAGGCTCGATCGCCCAACGGAAAGTATTCATTTCCACGCAAAAAGACAAAATATAAAACATACTCTCCTTCTGACGAATATAAACTCCCGACGTTTCTATACACCAACGCGCTTTGAACACAACAAGACAAGTCATGTCATGAACATCTATTTTGCTAATGAGTTATTAGAAGGACATTACATTTTAAAAATGGATTTTATAACTGATATACTGACGGAAGTCCAATTATTGGAAATTTGCAATGTAAATGTAAAAGGAAGCAAAGTGTAAGTAAATTTTAGTATACCAACAATAAGTTAAAGAGGTATCCAAAAACATGATGTTTAAAAAAATATATTAGAACAATTTTTCTTTATAAATATATAAATTTATATTTATTATTTTATTCTTCATTATATTTGATAGCCACGAGCATATTTGAAAATTTCAAAACTACCTATTTTGTAAAATTTAATGAGAAACATATTTTAATACAAGTAAATATTGTTTTATTTTTATGAAAGTTTAATAACAATACAATAATTATATAGTAATAAATACACATGTTAAAGTATATATTATTATGCAATTATCTGGTATAAATCGCTCTTATATGTGCTCTATAATATGTCAGCTTATTAAACCGACAATTATTGTACGTTTATATATATATTTAAAAATAAATCATTTCTTCAAAATGTGACAGATGGTTGCTTGAAACGACTGGACCTCGAGGAATATTTCCATGTTGGGACGAATCAGATTTTAAGGCAATCTTTAACATTCTTGCGAAGCATCTTTTGTTAGTAAACACACAGTTTTGTCGAATATGCCTGTACAAATGACAGATAAGCACAAGCAGCTAACGTGGACAAACTTTGGTGAAACTTCTCTAATTTCCCCTCATTTTCTGGCGATTGTAGTGGTTGAATTTTCTTTTATTTCTAATAGAATCAATGAGAGAATTAATTTTCGATACAGAGGACAAGCAGCATTTCATTTAAGATACGCAAAAATGATTATTGAGAATGTCACACTACATTTGGAATCTCAATGGAAGCATTGCAAGAAGCTTGCAAAAGTAGACTATGTCGCAATACCGGGTCTTCGTCGTGACAAAGTCATCAATAAGTTGGGTCTTGTTCTGTACAGAAAATATATATAATTACTAAAACAAATGTTTCTTGTAAATTCAAAAACTTTATTTAAAAAGAAAGATATTACTTCTGTAACAAATTATTTCATTGTTATGAGATATTTATTTTTTTGTAAATATTGCATATACATATACTATTAGGCTCATTGATTTTTACAATAAATGCATAAAAATAATAAAAATATCAAGAATGAGTGACTGGCGCCCTTGCATTATTTATATACACATACATATGTAACTGAACGTAGCACTATTTCCTAAATAACTAGGAAGTAGTAATTTATCAACAATATTTTTTGAAATAGTTATTGTTACGTCCGGGGTTTTTTGAGCGGCGCGATTACGCGATTTGTCGACCGGCGGACGTAATTTATACCGAAATAGTCGGGAATTAAACTTCGGTATACTTCGGTAAACTTGAATGGATTTTATAGTCACGGGCCGAGCGGAAACTCGTGACTTTCAGAGGAGATAGACTTTATAAGTTTAGCGCGGATAACTATCGATTTCTTTGTATAAATTAATGACGTTTAGGGAAAAACGATTTTGACAGGGAAGCCCTTTTTTTTGCGGGCGGAAATTAGGCAGGATACTAGCAGAGGAAATCTCGGGACAGGGCGACGCTGGAACCTCTGCCGAGAATCGCCACTCTGCAGGGCGCTTAACGGAGAGGGGTTAAGAGTCGGAGGGACCCGTGCCTCGCCCTCTGTGAGGGGCGCGCTGCTCGGGGGGTTAAGGGGGAGATTTTTACAAGGAATGATCGCGAACACATATTTTGACGGACGGGGAGACACTTACACGAATCACAGGCACTTATGCTCGGTACGTCGAACGGCGGAAATAAATCGGTTGCACTCACCGTGTTTAAACACAAGATCACAGTATCGTTTATTCAGTTAATTATGTCCGTTCGGACAGAAGCAGGTTCACAAACTTTGATTTATTTTGAATGGCGCAGTCGAAATTGTCGATCAACTATTAAAAGGGCGACGTGTCGCATATAGAGGAACGGAATATACGCTAAAACAATTAATAATTAGAGTGACACGCACGGAAAGAAAAGAAAAGAAAATTTTGACACAGAATATCGTTGCGATATTCGATCCGGGAATTCTGACTGCAGTCAGTGGCTTGAATCAAATATACCGCGCAGAAAAAGAAAAATCCTTGAGGAGGATTTTCCGTCTTATATATATGTATATATAAAAAGAAATTTATAAAGGCTAGAAGCGATCCGGTCGCGGAACCTCAGTTTCCGGCACGCCGGAAGCCACCCCGATGATCGCCCTTCAAGGGCGCTCCACCGGTCTGATCCGCCGAAACTGCACGGAAACCTTGATCTCGCACGACAAGGACCTCGGAGACTATGTCTTGCACTTCACTATATGGAGACTAAGTCTCGAACACTCGGATTTCGGCTAAGCTCTACCTTCGAATTGATGCCACTGATAACGCTGTCGAACTCCGAAATCGAATACCGCGCGGCCCTCGGCGCGGGCCCTTTATATACTCTCAGCTCGATGGCCCCGAACGGGAGGGGAATGATGATCGTAAATCATCGAGCTGTCAGCTAATTTGTTAATTAACAGAGGTATAGAGTTGAAACTTACTTGCTAAGTTACGATTTAAATTTACATTTATATTTTAATATTCATGATTTAATTAAATGTCTCCTTCTATCTTAATTAACGATCTAGTTTTTATAAACGCGGATTTGCTCGCGGTATTTCAATCGCGTACTAGAACTTATTGATCGCATTCCTTAGGTTGTTATTCGCATTCCTGAGTGCGCAAACATCTCGGTACCCGAATAACAACCCGCGAGAAATTATTCTTAGTGTTATACAATTCAAATTATATCCTCCGCTTATAATTTCGATCGATTTAACGCTGTTTTAAAATGACGCGCCTTGCGGATCGCGCGGGCCAGCGGCCGTCAAACTCGCGGTTGCGCAACTTCTCGGAGAGCAGCCGCGAGTTTGTCTCGGGATCGATCAGAACGTTTTATTGCTTAATTATGTTCGGACTAGATTATGAATTACATTAGCATTTGTAATTAAGTTTATTAAAAGACGTTAGTGTTTTTCTTAGTTTATGAGTATGATTAATCGCTTTGGCGGTGCGTTTCGCAAAGGCGAATTGCGCAATTTAGCGGGCGGTCGGTTAGCCGCGAAGCGGCTCGACGCTGAATAAATGTTGGTTAATTTTAATCGGTATGCTTTACAAAGTTAGCGAGATTAAACATTTTTATAACAGTTCTTTAATTGATTCGCGATACATATAAGTTGGGTTTATATAAAAGGAGAAAATCGTCGGCGACGCGATCGAGGCATCGAGATGGCCTATAGGAAGGAAAGCGCGTCGGGGAAAATCGATAAACGAAGCCTCTCGAGATTCTGAGAATCGCGCCGGTTTGTCAATTTCCGAACGGGCCGAAAGATCGTGAAGGCATGTGCGAACCGCGCCGGACGTAACATTATAAATGATATATTTAGCGACTTGTCGAAAAATGTATCGTAAGTACTACGGAGAAGATTATGCAGATGTAGATATCTTTTCGGTAATATGAACCGACGCGGACGTTACATGTGTTAGTTTGAAAGATCGAAAATAAAGGAATGTCAGAACTGGGTATAGCAAAATTATATGGGAACAATTTTATTTTAATATATTTATATAATAACACATATTTACATCATATTACTTATGTCTTATCATATGTAGAAGAAATAATGTTTACATTTATTGTTTTTTGTATAAAAACACAATTAAAACCGTTATAGTACAGTAAAATTCATAATCGAAAAATAAGCAACAAAGAGGCATGCAAGCACCTATTTCTACTAACATTTTATTACACAAAATAAAATAAAAAGTGTAATTATATCTATTTTTTAACGTAAAAGGTAACTTTTTATAAATTATCATAAGTAAATATATATTTCAGAGATACTATATTATAACAATATAAAAAACATAAAGTAGCGTAATATAAAATAATTAATTATTTAATGAACTCAAATATTCTAAAAGCAAATCGATAACATTATAGCAACTGTTGTATGTAATAATCTATTTTCTTTTGAATTAAATGTGACTGTATGTTTATATTTTCTCTGATTATCAAATCTTGTTCATCTACACTATAGCTTAATTTTTTATTTTTAAATTGAAAAGAGTTTTTATACTGTGTTTATTATGTAATAAACACAGAAGAAATAAGAAGGAAGAGGGAAGAAACAAAGATGAAGAAAATAGCACAGGAAATGATATACCTTAACAAGATGTCCCCTTTTACTTGAAGCATTTTTTTCTATCTCCAAAACTGTAAAAGTTATTCGGGTGGCCGGTCTTAGGTGACTCACCCTGTATTAGGCAAAGTTGTGAAATTTTGTAATTAAAAAGAATGTAAATAATAATTACTTTTTGGAATTGTAATGAAATTCAGGTTTAATTACAATTCCAAAAAGTATTTGTATTTGAACGACTTTAATTACAAATCCATAAAATATTTGTATTTTATCTCAATTTTAATTGCAATTCCGAAAAGTAATTGTATTTAAACACGATTCCAATTATAATTACAAAATATATTTGTATTAATATTACTGCTTGATACTTTTATTTTCGAAATACAACTCCTTTAATTTTCAACTTCGTATTTGAAATTTCATATACGGTATAAATTTTCTTTCTGTAATTGGAGTCAATGTTGAATAAATTTTTTATATGTAAATTACAATTACATCCAATTACAATTCCATAAAATATTTGCATTTTATCTTGATTTTAATTACAATTTCAAAATTGTAATACAATTACTCGATTTCAATTACAATTTTGGAATTGTAATTAAAATCAAGATAAAATGCAAATATTTTATGGAATTGTAATTGGATGTAATTGTAATTTACATATAACGAATTTATTCAACATTGACTCCAATGTATTTGTAATAATAAATGCGACAGTTAAACAGATAATTTTTAATAAATTTAAAAATTATAATTATTTTACTTTATATTTTGTGATGTGCATTATACTTACTCATTTTATTATTTTATTAATAAATTAATCAATACTTTTATAAATATTATATTAATAATTATTTAATTTTAATTTATTTTAAATAAAAATCCTGTTTTATTCAATATCATTTAGTACAAATTACAAATTAAATAAAATATAAAAATTATTGTCGGCTTTGTGAAAGAATGATATAATTATAAAGAAATTAAAGCTAAAGAAATAAGAGTCCTAGACATGTGTATTTATTTTGTTTTAATTATTCTTTATATATATAAAACATAAATGTAGAATATAACATTTTATTTTATTTTTTATTGTTATTTTATTAAATATATATCTATACTATATATATTTTTTAATATATAACTTATTTTATGTATAGATATATGTATATATACATATATATAATATAATACAACGTGTAATACACATAACATAAACATAAACATTTAAACAAGAATATTATTTCTTCCAATCCAAGAATATTCTATTTTATTCCAGTTTATTCTTCTTATTCTGATGCTACAAAAAGAAAATACATTATTTGTTAGTCATTCCTTTTAGATAATTAAAAGGTAGGTGCGGCATATATATCGGAGTTACTCAATATGGAATCTTTTATATAAAGCAAAATTAACAACAGTTTTATTAAAGTTTACGCATTATTAAAGAACTTTTATTATATTGAAAATTTAAGTATTATTATGCAAATACATATTAGTGACCACATATTAATATATTTATAAAATAAACAAAAATTAAGAAGATATAATTATGTCCTTTTTAATAAAAAATATATAAGTAATTAAGTATATTCAATGTTTATGATTTTTATTTCTCTAAATTAATAACTATTGTATTATAGATAATCCTTTGAGTCCTTATTTTTATATCCTTATTGTTAATAAAATGTGGGTAGTCGGCCTGACTGGCAGTAATTTTACGACATTTTGACCCGTACTTTGGGTCCTTAGTTGATGTTATATTAAAAATTTATATTGCGAAAAAATATTACCCCAGCCAGGGTTTGACCCTGGAACCTCCCGTATACCGTGCGGGTGTCGTGCCAATTCGACCACTGAGGCTATGGTAATATTTCTTCGCAATAACACATATAAGATGGAGCACCAATTTCTTCGGTCGACGGTGTGTATAACGTCTTTTTCGATATGAACATTGAAAAATTGTTAATGTTTATTTATTTGTATGAATATACCTGTTGCGACAAATTATTTGCTGCAGTTCTTTTTTTAGGGGTACGATCAGGGATTTTTAAAATTTCTGATAATGATATACGTCCATTTATCTTAGAAAGTTATTTAAGCTTGGCACTACAAAACATGGTGGATTAACTGCAAAAAAATATTGTATAGTTATTATAAAAGTATAATGTAAAATTAATGTATAAATTAATGATTATAAAGAAAGAATTAATTTGTATTTTATGAATAATGATGAAGATAGATATTTGTTAATTTTGATATATAAGGTGTTTTAGGATTTCACCGATAAACTGCAGTAGTATATTGTACAAGTAAAAATAAAAAAAAATATTATATGGAGTTTGGCTAGAAATGCTTTATAACAAAGTTATAAACAAATATTGAAATAAAACATGAAATAGGTAAAAATAATCCTATGACCTCTGAAATTGTCAGATTTAGGCTGATATTCACAGTCAAATCTTATTTTTAAGAACAATTTTGAGATGTTATAAACCAATCACAAAGCCGTATTAGCATTAAAGAAGTTAATTAAGACAGTCTTGAAATAAAATCTAATTATGAAAACCAGCCTTAACGCGTCTTGATTTTTACTTAAACTGGGGAACGTTAAAAAAATCAGGTTTACAGATTACAGAAGTGACTTTGAGTGAAGATTTCATACAAAAAATTAATTATTTAATTATTGAGATGCAACAAAATTCTCAGAAAGTTTGTATTGTAATAAGTTCCATATTACATTGATATCTCTTTCAAGGTGGTATTATCGCGCAAGGATAAAATTTTGAAATGTATTACTAATTGTAAATCGATTTATTCATATTTTGTACAATAGAAAATTTGTTGTTATCTATATATCATGTTCTATTTTAATATATCTATTGTTAATATGATTACTTTTGTACTGTAAACCTTATTTTTTAAAGTTTCTCATAAGTAAAAATCAAAAGGCGTTAAATCAGGAAATCTTAGAGATCAGAGAATTATTCTTATCTATTTTATATACTGTTTCAATATTTGTTTATATCTTTGTAATAAAGCATTTCTAGCTAAACTTTATATATTATTTTCTTATTATTATTTGTGTAATATACTCCCACAGTTTGTCGGTTAAATCATGGGATAACCTGTATATAGAAGAGAGTTATTGAATGCGTACTGATCTTCTGAAGCGTACCTTTTTAATATTTTATATTTTTTCTTAATACAATTAATATTTAGTGATAAAAATATAAAATAAATAAGAAATGAGTAATATAGATAAAATTTTACAGGTTTTACCGTGTTTTGTACATGTTAACAGCATAAATTTATTTATTTAATTTTAAAATAAATATTTATTTGATTATAAAATAATAATATGGACTTTATCATTAAGTGTATATAATTTTTTATATAACTAAATTTTAAAATAGAGTAAATTCTATTAATAAATGTAAGTATTTTACCTGTAGTTTGTATTGTACCAATTATTTTAACTTTGTCACCTTTTCTTATATTAAGATGGTTATAAATATCTGGATTAAAATTTATTATATGCACTTCCAATTTATATTCTCCATCAGTTAACGATTCGCAACCGATTGTTTTATTCAATTTATTGTTGTAAATTGTAACAAAGTTTGTCTTGATGTAACCCTCTAAGACTGAGATAAATATATAGAGAATGTTAAAGAGGAATTATATTTTATATTTTGATTATCTTAGAAATAAATAATTATATATGCAGGGTGTTACTTAAAGTAAGTAGAGTATAAAATACATTAATTTGTATGGTTTATATATGACAAAATTTAAAATATCAGGAAATTCTTAACAAAAAATAACTTTATTATAGTATTTTAAAAAGCTCTTGAAGTAAGCTGCACAAATATACAATAAAGAATATGTAGGTATATATGTATATGTATTTACGGATCTTCAAGCTTTATATGTGTAACCACGCAAATTAATGGACCTTACTGTACATAAACTTGAAGGGGATATTCCTTGGCTTATTTTAAGAAGAAAAGGTTCTATAAACATGAGTCCTAAACTGCTCTTTTTCAAAATACAGGATGTCAAAGACGCATGTCCATGGTAGATATAAAAATGTTTTATTTGTATTGGAAAATAGTTCTTAATACCACATATACGCATATATCAAATTTGAATAAAATATCTTTAAATGTTTTTCAGATTTTTTGAATTTTTATTTTTTTCACAACTTTGACCTTATATTTTGAAAACAAAGCAGTTTAGGACATATGTTTATAGGATTTTTTTTTCTTAAAATATAAACTAAGGAATATTCTTTTTAAGTTTAAGTTTATGTACCTACTTACGATAGTATCCTGTATATAAAGTTTACGAGACGTACTTTGTATATCGTACCTTTGTTTAAGAGTAATACAACTTGAACGGGGGGGGGGGGGGTGTAAGACCGTCCCCGGAGGCGAGATTTTCTATACTCGAAGGACCAGAGGAGGGGTGATTATAATCCCCCTCACGACTAAATTAACGAAGTGGGCGAACAAATGCGAAACGAAATGCGCATGCAACGAAACTAACGAAAACAAAAAGCGACTCACCGTTTGGGCGCCCGTCGTCTCCCTGTTGACTCCGATCCTCGTCCCGTCCTCGTTGTATTCCCCACGTGGCCAGGCTCGGCCGGTTCAGCATGCAGGCGGATGCAGTAGAGTTGCAGGCAGCAAGCAGGCACAAGTGCAAGGCGTAACACAGGCACAAAGCAGGCAAAGGTGCAAGCAGGCGAGACAGGCGAAAGATCGGTCCCCAAGAGTGGGGGGGAGATCGCGATCGGACGTCCGAAACTTCGTGCGGTACGATAAGAGTGTCTGGTGGTGAGTGAGTGCTCGCGGTCCTGAAACGTGCCGCGAGCGAGTACTTGCTCCCCTTTTTGGGGGTAATAGCTGCCGTCGGTGGATCAACGATGGCAGCACCAATTGGTGAGTCGCATGGTTCAAAATTGTCCCGATCGCGATCCACCGACGTCCCGCGAATATTAACAATAACTATTAATAATAATCAAATGCAATTAATACAAAATAAACAAGAACAATTAATCAAATTAAACAAGACAAATTAATCAAGTATATATATACAAGGCGATACGCCGAACACAACTCAAAACTTAATTTTTGAGTTATTACTATAAATTGTATAAGAATAAATTAGGTAAACATTATCAAGCAGCAAAAGAAAATTTATATAACATTAAAAAAATTGTTAAACTTATTTATATATAAAACTCAAAAGAAGGATATGTCAAAATTGTCATAACAAAAAGATGACTTTTTAAGGGTTGTAAAATAAAATTGACAAAAATAAAATTTGAATCATGTTAAATACTGTTTGATACCGTTTAATTAGCTATAATAATTTTTTGTCAGACTTAAAAACATATAGTTTTTCTTTTTTTTTAAATTAATTTTATAACTTTTCAGAGTGCGATAAGTATCACGAATTGTACTTCTCTACACGTACGAGCGTATACCTATGTACATGTATATAGATATGTATCTGTACATATGTAAGATAATTTGTAATAGAGGCTTATCATTTAAAGAAGAAACATTGTATTTAAATTGCAATGGCTAGAAGCGATATTTATTTGTTGGAAGCGATTGATATTTGTTGATACTATAAACATATTATAGTATAAATATATTATTATAGCATAAATGACTTATTATATAATAAATCAATAATCCTGCAAAACTTACTGACACGTGTAGACGTGTTTAAGATATCGGAGAATTCAATGTGCTCTGGTTCTGTATCTAACGAGCTCTCTAATTTATATTTTCCTAAAGTTGCAATAATTGTATTGGAACAAATTAGTAGTTCGTAAGGTACATTGCCGTTATTAAATTGAACTGCTTTAGGTGGACGAGCTTGTACACCGTCCAAATGAATAATCTATTATAAAACAATTTAATGTAATAATTTTTAATAATTATGTGACATATATATATATGTATGTATATATATATACTGGGTGGGGAAAAAGTCTGGAACCGGTGAAATACCTCAAAAACATGGCATTTTAGGAAAAAATGTTTTATACATAAGTTGTAGGGCTTCAACAAATGCATCAAACGGTGGTACTTATTTGACCTTGAGCGTAAGTATGGAGGAGCTTTCAAGGTCAACTTTAAAATTTTTAATGGAAACCCTCACTTTTTATTTAATATTCTTATAGCTGACATCGAGAGCTTTTCAAAACACTAGCAATAAACTTCTTTCGGCTGAGTATTTTTTGAGATATGAGTTGATAAAGTTTAAGTACCGCCGGCATTAGCATTAGCCAAGGTGTACCGCGTGGAGGTTGCACGGTCGGATTTACACCTCATTGTGTGTGTGTGTGTGTGTGTGTGTGTGTGTGTGTGTGTGTGTGTGACACTGTCAAGCGGTAGAAGGGAGACAATTTGAACATCTGCTTTAATTATTACCAAATACGCGCGCG
>JASTWR010002166.1:0-25256 GCA_030770355.1 Harpagoxenus sublaevis
CAAGAAGAAAAAAGGACGTACAGTCTTTTTTGGGATTGGTCAATTGGGACCGGAGATTCATAAAAAATCTCGCAAGACTGACTAGACCGTTGGAAGGATTGCTTAAAAAAGGCCAAAAATTCACATGGACCAATGAGCATCAAACGGCATTTAATGAAATAAAGGTAGCTTTTCAAGAAGCACCAGACTTATATTTGATCAGACGAGGATACAAAGTAGACGAGGTACCCCACGGTAAGATAGGCAAAATGCCACTGTCAATTAAACGGAAAAATGACTTTGGATTTGCATAAGTACACTAAAAAAAGAATTTTCTACAATTTTTCCGACTATCCATCCCCCCTCCTTTTCCTAGTGGCACCAAAAAGCCGCTTTTTTCGAAAATTATTTTTTTTCTCCGGTTCCTTCCTGTTAAAAATTTTAAAAAAATTTGAGAATATAGCTTATAAAAAGTACTTAGCACACAATTTTTTTTAGCTTTAGGCGCGTTGAATACCTAACCTAAAAAAATAAAATAAATATTTGAATCAATTTTTTTCTAATTTCTTTGATAGTTGCAGGTCTAATTACTCTAGAAAATTGTATATCTTAGTGTTTTACATGTATTCGAATTTTTTCAGATTTTTCGGAATGGTGGGCCGTACTCAAAAATGCGAAAAACCCTATTTTTAGCCACTTTTGAGCCTTTTATGGTCCTCAAATGATTGATAGTGCCTTAACTGACTCTAAAATAAACATAATATATTACTTTTGGATATATGTTGTTAATATTTGACACATTCCGTTACGTCTCATATGTTTTTGAGCATGAAATCAGTCATAACTCAACGAGAAAACCCTACTTTTTGTATAAAAGTGCCTATTTTTCGTCGATTTCTGGATTTTTGGTGGTTACACGACAGTTTCCCGAAAAGTGGAGGGGATAGTGTTGGTACCAACGAAAACCTCTAGGGCATCGTGATTTTAATTTCTACGAGTTAGTAACACTGTTCAAGTAGTTAGCTGTCAGTTTTCGTAACCTTTTTGACATAAATGTGCGCGCGTGTATAATAAATATATTACGACCGTAATAGTTTATAAATGTAAATGTTAAATACATTGTAACCGTAAGTAAAATGAAATGAAATAAAAATGACATAAAAAAGTGAAAATACAAAGTGCATAGAGGATGAACGAGGTGAAAAACTATGGTATATTATATGTATATGTATATATGAGTGGATAAATTATATTATTATATGTAATTAAACAATTTTGGTTTTTTCAATGTTTTGACGTCTTAATAAATATCACTCATGGTTGTGGCCGTTGTGGCATCGTCCTCCGCACTCTGGAATCAATTTGCCATCATCGTCAACTGCGGAATGAAACCTGTGCAAGATGAAAGAAGCATAAACGAGGAAGATATAGAAAGCAATAAATGGAGAATAGACAAATATATATCAGATAAGTAGCTAATATTCTCATAAAATAAAAGATTATGTATGTATGTATGTATGTGCTGGGGCCTATTGCACAATGATTTACAAGTTAATAATATTAGTGAAGAAGCTTTGTCTTTCACTAATATCATTAACTTGTAGATCATTGTGCAATAGGCCCCTGTCTGTAATTGTAGATGTTGTTGGACTGATTCTTTCCTGTAATTAATTTTTTTGTTCCAGCTTCCTAGCTAACCACGTGCTTGCAGAATGTTAATAGTTGGAGAACAATTCCCTGCGGAGTAAGATTGCCAAATTCTGAGCCTACTGTGTCCTCGAGTACGCCCCAGTTCTCAGCAAAAGTTGAACGGTCACATCCAAACGGCGAATATCAGAATAGATCAGCTGTCACTAGCAGTGCGACGACAGATTGACGAAACAAACCGAGAGCAGGTTCGTAAAATAGATGTTTACCGTCAATATTTCATTGACTCTTTCGACAGGCCTGCTGAATGTTTACTGCCACCTTGTCATGTAGTCTGCTGACTGATGTATGTTTCTTATCTTTCAGCAAACAGGATTTATTGCCTACAGGATCATTTGCCTTTGCAATAATGGTTATTGGGGTTTGAGATCGGAAGTGGAAAGCTTTTCAAAAAAATCGCGGATCGATGCTTAAAGGAAACAACTGTAGTAACATCAAAAATGATATATTGTAAATGGACGACGCAAGAGCCATGAGAAATCACGGAATCACAAGTCTGTGAAACAACAAGGAAAATTAAAAGAAGAATGGGAGGCATAAAAATGTTTACGAATTTATTTCTCCTTTTCCAACCATTTCTGATAAGGAATGTAATATTAATAATATATCTAAGTTTTGCGTATTTTCTATTTCATTCCAAATTTTATGTATTTTGTCCTCTCTTTGATGATATTTGTTGCGCTCCGATCTCGCCCAAAATTTCGGGTGCTTCATCTCACTTCTAATAGTTTTTTGGTGCTCAGTCAGATTAGCTGTAAATAATATTGAATTGTAAAAATAGTACAAATATTCTGGAAAAAAATGTTTACAATGGAGCGTTCATAATATACCTAAAAATTCTACAATTGTCGAGTGTTTATTTAAGCTTTCTCGAAGCTCCCGGTTATGTCTCTCTGATACATTGTTCGTCCTGTGCAATTGTTGGAAAACGCAGAACAAACTGGGCTTAAAGCCATTTAGCCATGTTTCCCTATAATAATTGAAGAAAGATTGCAAGTACTTGCAATCGTCGAAAATGATTTCATGGATAATCTTAAAGCCTTCTTCTATTAATTGTTCGGGCAAAAAAGCCAAAGATGTTAATAGTTTAGTTGCACCCCAACCCAATTCCTTTTTGTCGCCTTTGAGTATATTATGTTTCTCAGCATTATGTACTAACGCCTATAACAAAACGATATAAGGAAAATTGGCATGTATTTCATGTTTATTATTATGTGCGTTGTTATTTTTTATTACCTGGCTGTAATGAAAGAAGCAGCCAATGACTTTAGCGCTGGGGAAAACCGTCTGTAGCGCTTTTCGTTCAGCTTTTTCGAAGTCCGCTATTGCTATATCAGGTTGTATTTTGACAACATCGGTGACTTTTCTTAAAACATCTATATAAATGCTAGCAGTGCGTCCTTCCATTATTGTGTACACAATTGGAAATGTCTAAAATTTGAGAGCAATTTAATTTACTCGTATATTTACATATAGTACGTTTTGCAATTAAATGAAATAATTACTTAATGAATAAACTAATGAATTGTTTTGCTTACTCTATTTTTATGTCTAATTACGATTGTCCACAATTGACAATTATTATTTTGTAATTGGGGGACCGTCGCAAACGTTCCGTCCACAAAAATGGTTAATTTCTCATTTATGTCCTTCGTAATTAGTAAATCTGTTAAATGTTTGTCAATAAAAATAACAGCTTTGGTGTCATTATTTTTAATGACAAACTCAATAATAAAAGAATCTGCTGTATCTATCAGCAGTAATTGCTTCCAATTTTCATTTTTTAAACAACTAGATAAATCGTTTAAATTTTTTGGAATCTGTCCAATACAATTTTTCTTTTTATAACGTTCTATGGATTTCTCAATGTTACTAATGCTTGTGAAATGCAGCAAATGATCGTATCTAAACGTAAATACAAATTACAAATTATAAATAGTAGCTAGTCGTCTTCATAAGAGCATTTACTATTTTCTGTTTTATCGGTTTTTACTCACTTTGAAATAATTCTTTTTTTTATTATTCTTGTTGAATCGAATGCATGTGATGCCTCAATTTCTTTTTTAATTTCAGAAAGATGAAATACCGGTTTATTATGCTCGTGTCTTCCACTTAAAATGTAATGACCATTTTCAATTTTTAATTTTGCTTTACACTGTACATCTTTGTTTTTGCGGAAACTACATTCATAATATCTGCGAGAAAATTATTCATAATTAAGTACATGAAATACAATCCGCTGTGCTTCTATGCTGATTATGTAAATGAAAAAAAAGTGTCCTTAATAATTTTCACAGAACTACATAATGAAGCAAATAAAAATTTAGATAAACTCTCAAAAATTAATAACTGACTCAGAAGTATGATATAGTAATATGTAATATATACGATTAAATACGATGTAATATATACGATTAAAATATTATTAAATTATAAACTGTTTTTTTTTTTCAATTTCCCTACATTATGGTAATTCAATTCATTTCACTTTGTTTAAGATATCCACTCACATCGTATCTCCATAGGATTTATTATAATGGAAATGGTATCCATCGTATTCCAATTTTGGCTGTTTTATTCTTGCAGTATTGCATCTCTTTCTTTCTGCCATTATCAAAAGATACACTAATGAACGCAATATAATAAACAATATGCCACTCTTGTGCCACAATGCCACGATAAGAGTGCAATATGACAATCGGAAAAAATGACAATCGGGAAAAACAAAATCATAATGAAGCGCAATATTTGATTTCACAAACATTTAAAACGGAAATCATAAAAGAAAGGAATAGTTTCAAAGTGATAAACAATTAGTAAAAAACAATGAAATAGAAAATAGTAAATGCTGTAATAAAGACAACCTACTAGTTATAATTCGTAATTAGTATATTTACACATAGACACAATTATTTGCTGGACTTCACAATTCCTAATACTGAAAAATCTATTAAACGTTATATAAAGAATGTTAGACAGATTCCAAAAGATGTTAATGATTTACATGATTACTTAAAAAAGAGAAGTGACAGCAAATACTCATAATGGATGGAGCATACTCTTATCTTGTTGAGTTTATCATTATAAATAACGACAAAAAAACCGGTTTTTATTGATAAAAGTAACAGAATAAATTACAAATATAATTATAAAAAAATTACCCATTTTTCATGATAAACGTTTGCGACAGTACCCCAACCAAAAAATAATAATTGTCAATTGTGGACAATTATAATTAGACATGATAGAGTAAGTAAAAAAATTCATCACTTTATTCATTACGTTATTAGTTCATTTAATTGCAAAAGATCTCTACATTCTATATAAGTACATATATGAGTAAATTTAATTGCTCTCGTATTTCAGATATTTCCAATTCTGTACACAAAATGGAAGGACATACTGCCAAAAACTACATAGACGTGTTAAGAAAAGTCATAAATGTTGTAAAAAACACACCTGACGCAGCAATGTCTTCATGAACTTTCATGAGGCACCCGAAATTTTGGGCGAGATCGGAGCGCAACAAATTTCATCAAAGAGAGGATAAAATACATAAAATTTGGAATGAAATAGAAAATACGCAAAACTTAGATATATTATTAATATTACATTCCTTATCAGAAATGGTTGGAAAAGGAGAAATAAATTCGTAAACATTTTTATGCCTCCCATTCTTCTTTTAATTTTCCTTGTTGTTTCACAGACTTGTGATTCCGTGATTTCTCATGGCTCTTGCGTCGTCCATTTACAATATATCATTTTTGATGTTACTACAGTTGTTTCCTTTAAGCATCGATCCGCGATTTTTTTGAAAAGCTTTCCACTTCCGATCTCAAACCCCAATAACCATTATTGCAGAGGCAAATGATCCTGTAGGCAATAAATCCTGTTTGCTGAAAGATAAGAAACATACATCAGTCAGCAGACTACATGACAAGGTGGCAGTAAACATTCAGCAGGCCTGTCGAAAGAGTCAATGAAATATTGACGGTAAACATCTATTTTACGAATCCTGCTCTCGGTTTGTTTCGTCAATCTGTCGTCGCACTGCTAGTGACAGCTGATCTATTCTGATATTCGCCGTTTGGATGTGACCGTTCAACTTTTGCTGAGAACTGGGGCGTACTCGAGGACACAGTAGGCTCAGAATTTGGCAATCTTACTCCGCAGGGAATTGTTCTCCAACTATTAACATTCTGCAAGCACGTGGTTAGCTAGGAAGCTGGAACAAAAAAATTAATTACAGGAAAGAATCAGTCCAACAACATCTACAATTACAGACAGGGGCCTATTGCACAATGATCTACAAGTTAATGATATTAGTGAAAGACAAAGCTTCATCACTAATATTATTAACTTGTAAATCATTGTGCAATAGGCCCCAGCACATACATACATACATACATAATCTTTTATTTTATGAGAATATTAGCTACTTATCTGATATATATTTGTCTATTCTCCATTTATTGCTTTCTATATCTTCCTCGTTTATGCTTCTTTCATCTTGCACAGGTTTCATTCCGCAGTTGACGATGATGGCAAATTGATTCCAGAGTGCGGAGGACGATGCCACAACGGCCACAACCATGAGTGATATTTATTAAGACGTCAAAACATTGAAAAAACCAAAATTGTTTAATTACATATAATAATATAATTTATCCACTCATATATACATATACATATAATATACCATAGTTTTTCACCTCGTTCATCCTCTATGCACTTTGTATTTTCACTTTTTTATGTCATTTTTATTTCATTTCATTTTACTTACGGTTACAATGTATTTAACATTTACATTTATAAACTATTACGGTCGTAATATATTTATTATACACGCGCGCACATTTATGTCAAAAAGGTTACGAAAACTGACAGCTAACTACTTGAACAGTGTTACTAACTCGTAGAAATTAAAATCACGATGCCCTAGAGGTTTTCGTTGGTACCAACACTATCCCCTCTACTTTTCGGGAAACTGTCGTGTAACCTTTTTGGTTATTTTATTTAAGTTTTTTTTTTGCATATGATTGGTAAATGTGAATATAAATATAATAAAAAATTGTACCTCTTATACATATATTTCAAAGAAATCGTTCATTTATTCAAATATATACATTTTCATTAAAATATTTAATTTTTATGATTCCATGATCGTCTCTTTAATCCTCCTCGTCACTATCTTCCTCAATTACTGGTGTTACTTCTTCGAAGTCAAACAATGTTGTAAGTATCTCAACTGGTCGAATAACCCTTGACAAGTATCTTGCATGAGACAGGTAAAAAACTATGGCGGCTATATGCGAGCAACACCCTATATAGTTCTGTTATTATTAGCGCAGTTACAGCAATAACGTCTGACACCGTTGAGTCTCACACTAAGATTTGTAAAGTACTTTACAAATCTTATTTACAATATCAACCTGATAGTGTGGGACTCAACGGTGTCAGACGTTAATGCTGTAACTGCGCTAATGGTAACAGAACTATAGGGTGTTGCTCGCATCTAGCCGCCATAGTTTCTTACCTGTCTCATGCAAGATACTTGTCAAGAATTATTCGACCAGCTGAGATACTTACAACATTGTTTGATTTCGAAGAAGTAACACCAGTAATTGAGGAAGATAGTGACGAGGAGGATTAAAGAGACGATCATGGAATCATAAAAATTAATTTTTTTTCATGAAAATGTATATATTTGAATAAATAAACGATTTCCTTGAAATATATGTATAAGAGGTACAATTTTTTATTATATTTATATTCACATTTACCAATCATATGCAAAAAAACTTAGATAAAATAACCAAAAATCCAGAAATCGACGAAAAATAGGCACTTTTATACAAAAAGTAGGGTTTTCTCGTTGAGTTATGACTGATTTCATGCTCAAAAACATAGGAGACGTATCGGAATGTATCAAATATTGACAACATATATCCAAAAGTAATATATTATGTTTATTTCAGAGTCAGTTAAGGCACTATCAATCATTTGAGGACCATAAAAGGCCCAAAAGTGGCTAAAAATAGGGTTTTTCGCATTTTTGAGTACGGCCCACCATTCCGAAAAATCTGAAAAAATTCTAATACATGTAGAACACTAAAATATACAATTTTCTAGAGTAATTAGACCTGCAACTATCAAAAAAATTAGAAAAAAATTAATTCAAATATTTATTTTATTTTTTTAGGTTAGGTATTCAACGCGCCTAAAGCTAAAAAAAATTGTGTGCTAAGTACTTTTTATAAGCTATATTCTCAAATTTTTTCAAAATTTTTAACATGAAGGAACCGGAAAAAAAATAATTTTCAAAAAAAGCGGCTTTTTGGTGCCACAAGGAAAAGGAGGGGGGATAGATGGTCGGAAAAATCATAGAAAATTCTTTTTTTAGTGTACTTATGCAAATCCAAAGTCATTTTTCCGTTTCATTGACAGTGGCATTTTGCCTATCTTACCGTGGGGTACCCTTTGGAATTTTCGTTGATGCAGCGAGAACAGGACTTGGAGCCAGACTCTATCAATACAAGGATGGTTCTGAAGAAAAACAAACTGTGGCATAAGCAAGCAGAAGCTTGAAAGGAGCCGAATTGAATTACACGATCACAGAACTAGAGTGCTTAGCGCTTGTATGGGCGCTGAGAAAATGGTACACGTTGTTGCTAGGACGACATATCAAAGTCCACACAGATCACCAAGCATTGAAATTTCTGGGAACTTGTGTGCAGAATAACGGAAGAATCGCGAGATGGTTCGCATTCTTACAGGAATTCGAATTGGAGATCGAACACTTGCCAGGAAAAGAAAACATAATTGCGGATACACTTTCCCGCCAGAGATTGGTAACTCCAGACAAGAAACAGATTGCAATGATCCAGAATGCTAGACAAGGCACGGATACATCAAAACGGATACGAGTGATAAGAGATGCTCAACAAGCTGACGAGGAGTTACAACAAGCAGCCATAGATCATCAGGAGGAAATCTATGACAGAGACGGCATTTTGAGAATCAAATATCCGGTAGGAGATAGAATCGTTTTACCGCGTAGTTACATGGATAATCGCGAGATTAGCACACGAATTACTTGTACATTTCGGTACGAATAAAGTACACGATTTCTTAAAGAGATATTTTCACGGTCATAATTTTGCGCGAGTAGCCCGCGACGTTGTAGCGTCTTGCGTGACGTGTCAAGCGACTAAGTTTTACACGCGGGCAGTCGTAGGGACTCAATATTATCAATTACCCGATGCGCCGGGAGATACATTGTCAATCGACTTATTCGGACCGTTACCGCGTACCGAAGAGGGATATCGATACGTATTGGTCGTAATGGACCAATTCTCAAAATATGTTTGTAACGATGCACCCCTG
Source organism: Harpagoxenus sublaevis (assembly GCA_030770355.1). NCBI lineage: Eukaryota > Metazoa > Arthropoda > Insecta > Hymenoptera > Formicidae > Harpagoxenus > Harpagoxenus sublaevis. The sequence goes on from JASTWR010002166.1 coordinate 9,073, forward strand.
AAGAGGCATCGTAAACTCCGGCTAACACCCGTCGGACCCCGACCGGCCAAACACCCGCCGGGCGGAACTGTGGCGCGATGCGCCCACCACCCATTTTTTAATTATTTGCACCGCGATCTCGCCGTAAAACGGCTCGAGACGCAGCGGCCGACGGGGCCCGACCGCCGCCGAGCGCCGCCAAACAACGCGAGAGCAACAACAGCCGCGACCGGCCCTATGTGCGAGGCCGACGGGGCCCGAGCATCGTCGAATATGACCGAGCGCCGCTGACAGCCCCAGCCACGCGCTCTTGACACACGTGTGCGCTGCTGTCAACCCCCACCGTGGGGACTGTAAAATAACGCTCTCGCGCAGTATAAAAGGCGCTCGCAAAACCGAAATCGACACTCAGTCCTGTGCCTGAAAGTAATTAGCAGTAATCGTGGTCGAGAGCTCTCTGTCCACGAACGAGCGCTCTCGTTGCTGCTTTCCCTTCGACGACTCTCTTTCCTTACCTGCGAAGGCGAAAAACCGAGGTGGAGAGCTCTCCGTCTCGGTCGAGTGCTCTCGACGCCGACGCATCTCATCCCGGCGAATCGGGGCGGCCCGGTCCGTACGTCCGAACGTCCCCGACGCCGTTACACCCGCCAGTATCTTTCCGTTAAACCCGCGATAGCAAACCGGGATCCGTATCTAGCCGCGTACGGGATAAAGCTACACGTGCCGCGCCGTAGCCTTCTCCGTAATTATAATTATACTCGTGTCCGTTTATATTTGATCACGCCGTACTGGGCCTCCGTGCCTCCGAAGTACTCCGCCAGTATTCTTTGTTAAATTGCATTCTTTTTCGCGCCGTACTGGGCCTCCGTGCCTCCGAAGTACTCCGCCAGTATTCTTTGTTAAATTGCGAACATATCTAATTAAATTCTTTTCGTATATCGCGCCGTACTGGGCCACCGCGCCTCCGAAGTACTCCGCCAGTATTCTTGGTTAAATTGCGAACCTCTATAATTAAATTCTTTCGTATATCGTGCCGTACTGGGCCACCGCGCCTCCGAAGTACTCCGCCAGTATTCTTTGTTAAATTTACGAACATATATTCCAAACAGTGGGAATCCACGTTCCAAACTCTAGTCACCATTTCTTTGTTATTTCTTTTATAATAAATTACTATTTATATTCTAACTCGCCGATTTCTTGCGTCTATTGTCTCCGGACCTACCCTATTGAACTCCTGACCCAGCGAGCTAGTCCGCGTTCAATATAAAAGGCAGGTCGTTATATGGCGCCCGAACAGGGACCGTCACGATCCGCGAGACAGTGAACGCAAAATATATCTATTAGTTGTATATTAGAGTTATAGGTAATGGCAAAAACGTGGATTTACCGCTTAAACAAAAGTCAGCTCGTGACCGAGCTCGAAATAATCGGATTGGAGACCGACGGTACGATCGACGACTTACGCCGCCGTTTAAGTTTATATGTAGATGATCATCCGGAAATGATCCAGCCAGCCGTCGCGACGATCGAAGAGCCGCGAATCGGGCCCACGGTGACCGTCACCACACCCGAGGCCACTGGTCAACCAGCTTTAACGCTGCGACCACCGACTCCGACCCCGACCGGTCCGGAGGTATTTTACCCCGCAGAGGGGGATCGCGCGAATGAATTCCCCGCTAAAGTTGTGAATCAGATCCGGAAATGGGGGTGCCATTTTGACGGGAAAGACCCCGTGGCCTTCCTCGAGCGGCTAGAAGAGCTCAAAGAGAGCTACCAGTTTTCCGGGTCGCAACTACTAATGGGGTTACCGGAATTACTCCGCGGAGACGCGCTCCTATGGTGTCGAAACAACCGGCATAACTGGCGTAAATGGGAGGATTTCTGCGACGATTTTCGCGATTATTTTCTTCCGCGTCGGTACCGCGCGCAACTCATACGCGAGATACAAACGCGCTTGCAACGGCCCGACGAATCGTACCGTAAATTTGCAACAGAGCTAAGTACCATGATGCGACGCGCCACAGGATTTACGGAGGGAGATCAGGTCGAAAACCTGTACAGTAATATGCACCCGCGTTACCATATATACGTGCGTCGGGACATGATAACGCGCACAAGGGATATCCTACGGCTCGCGGAGGAATTCGAGCACATAGAAGAACAGACACGTGCCCGCCAAACCCCGGCACCGAAACCGGCGACGGCCGCCGTCGCGTATGACCGCTACGAGTGCTGCTGGAGATGCAAGCAGCGGGGACATACCCGGTTTGAATTGTAAACGGCCTCCCCGGCGGTTTTGTTCGCAATGCGGAAGAGACGGTGTGTTAACAAAAGATTGTCATCCGCCGCCGGGAAATGCCACGCGGACCGGGGAAGGAGCGGACGCACCCCGGTCCCCCGCATAACATACAAACCTCGACCGCATCTGACCGCATTCATACACCGACAACCAGTCGACGCCCTACTGGACACCGGCTCCGAAGCCACCTTTATTAATGGACAGACCGCCGATAAAATACAAATGATGGGGTATGCGATTAAGCCCGCAAGCGGCCAGGTGCATCTCGCCGACGGAACGAGCACACCCATACGAGCTATGTGACGGTGCCTGTCACCGTCTAAGGGCGACTTTGTTGGCATCACATCCAGGTAATGCCCACGCTCGACAACGAGATGCTAATCGGCGTCGACCTTTTAGCCAAATTGAGACTCTCGATACCACCACCGCCACCGTCCGGCGCAGCCTCTATTACGGAACCGACGTGCGCCATCGAACAAACGGCAGACACACCACAAACCGAGGAAGAACGACTCCGAGAATTTTTGGCTAGCGAATTGCCGAAATTCGAGGGAGTGCAAGGCCCCACGGACCGGGCGCAGCACGTCATACGCGTAAGAACCGACGTACCGCGTAAGCAACGGTACCGGCCACGCAATCCCGCCATGCAGGCAATCATCGACGAGGAAGTCGACCGCATGCTGAAAGAAGGCATTATCGAGCCATCACACAGCCCATGGAGCTCGCCGGTGGTCATAGTGAAAAAGAAGGATGGCAAACCGCGATTTTGCATAGACTTTCGGGGGGTAAACGAGGTAACTGAGAAGGACGCATACCCGTTACCCCACATTGCCGCCACACTTGATAAACTCAGGGGGGCCAAGTACCTGACTACGCTAGATTTGAAAAACGGTTATTGGCAGGTCCCGCTGTCACCGGAAAGCCGACCCGTAACGGCCTTCACCGTCCCGGGGAAGGGACTCATGCAGTTTAAAGTGATGCCGTTCGGCTTGCACTCCGCCCCGGCCACATTCCAACGACTGCTCGACACCATATTGGGCCCCGAACTAGAGCCACACGTCTTCGTCTATCTGGACGATATAATCATAATCAGCGAGACATTCGAGGAACACTTGAGATTGGTGAAAGAGGTGTTCCGCCGACTACGAGAAGCGCGACTACGCATCAACGCAGAGAAATGTCGATTCTGCGTCGACCGATTGAAGTATCTCGGCCATATCGTCGATCGCGACGGCGTCCGAACCGACCCCGAGCAGGTTAGCGCCGTTGCCGAGTGGGAGGCTCCGCGCAATGTGCGCGATGTGCGCCGATTTCTGGGGGTCGCATCATGGTACCGCCGCTTCGTTAAAGACTTCGCAACGCTCGCCGCGCCGTTGACCGCACTTACACGCAAACGTGCCCGTTGGAACTGGGGGGACGCCGAGCAAGCCGCGTTCGACGCTTTAAAAACCGCGCTAACGACGTCACCGGTGCTCGCATGCCCCGACTTCAACCGGCAATTCTTTCTGCAAACCGACGCAAGCACCACGGGCCTCGGGGCCGTCTTAACACAGTATTTTTCCGAAGGGGAACGCGTCATCGCGTACGCGAGTCGCGCCCTAAGTCACGCCGAACGAAATTATAGCGCGACCGAATTAGAATGTCTGGCCGTCATCTGGGGAATACGACGATTGCGAGGATATCTCGAAGGATACCGATTCACCGTAATAACCGACCACCAATCACTAAAATGGCTGCAAAAGATAGAGTCACCGACAGGCCGCCTCGGCCGCTGGGCATTTGAGCTACAACAATATGACTTTGAAATAAAATATCGGAAGGGCACGCTAAACAGAGTCGCCGATGCGCTCTCACGACAGCCAGAAATAGCCAGCGTAACCAAGCCAAAATGCACCTGGTATCAAAGGATGTGGCAGGCGGCCAAAACGGTCCCGCACGAAGTGCCCGATTTTCGCATTGAGCATGACCGTTTATGGAAACATATCCTGCATAGCCTCGACTTTAAAGAAACGTCGGAACAAGAACAATGGAAGGAGTGCGTGCCAAAGGAACAACGTCCGACGGTACTAGAGCAGTACCACGACGCGCCAACAGCCGGGCACCTCGGCATCGCAAAGACTATAGCCAGAATTGCAGCGAGGTTTTACTGGCCGGGCATGTTCCAGGACATTGCTCGATACGTAAGAAACTGTCCGAACTGTCTTGCTCACAAAGTCGCGCAGGAGAAACCCGCCGGACAACTTCACCCGACCGCGCTCAACCACCCGTGGCAACAAGTAACCATTGATCTCGTCGGGCCGCTACCTCGCTCCGCCGCCGGCCATATCTGGCTCTTGAATATGCAAGATCGGTTTACGAAGTGGGTCGAACTCCGACCCCTGCGCCGCGCCACCGGGCCTGCCATTATCAAATATATTAAAGAGGCGATTATCCTCCGCCACGGGTGCCCAGATGAAATACTGTCGGACAACGGCACTCAGCTCAAAACTAAGCAACTCGCCACACTTCTCAAAGACTGCGAGATACGCCATCGTTTTACGCCGGCTTACGCACCCCACTGCAACCCAGTGGAACGGACCAATCGCGTGATCAAGACAATGATCGGACAATATGCTAAGAGACACAGGGCGTGGGACGAATACTTGCCGGAATTACAATTCGCGTATAATACCGCGCAACACGACGCGACCGGATACACCCCCGCGTTCCTCAATCACGGGCGCGAGTTACGTCGCCCCGGGGAGAACCCTCTCGTCGAAGCCGCGACCCCGCCACCAACCATCCGCCGTCGGTTGAACGAAGCATACGATCTCGTTAAGATCCAGCTCGCTCGGGCGTTTCAACGACAGGAAAAATATTATAATTTACGCCGCCGAGATTGGCGGCCACAGATAGGGGAGTGGGTTTGGAAGCGGGACCGGCCGCTCTCCAACAAGCAAACGGCGTTTAACGCGAAACTCGCTCCCAAATTCGTAGGACCGCTCGAGGTACGCCACATCATCTCGCCCGTCATCGTGGATCTTCGTAGTCGCACGGGCAAATGGTTTAGGCACGTACACGTGCAAGATTTGAAGCGCGCCCCGACCGACCGCCGGCTTTCCGAGTCTGATTCCGACCAAGAGGGGGGGATGACTAGCGCGCTAGCACGAACAGCGAAAACACGCGGCCGCCCGTGGGAACCTTATAAACACGCCGAAACGTCTGTACCGAAATTGGCGTCCTGTAAAGATTATAAACAACAAATGTCGAAAAATAAAATTTTGCGCCGACGCACGACAAACAATGTTACCCTCCGACGCGCTCATTACCGCGACGACAGCCAGAACGAATCTAGCCGTCGACAAGATGACAACCGAAACGGACGAAGATATCATCCGAGCGATCAGCGATCTCATCGGCGACGACAACGAGGAGTACGATCCGGCCAGACCCGGGTTCGACCGCCAGGGAATCACCCTCTACAGCGGAGAGGCGAGGACTGCCGGCCGACCGCCACCTCAGGCCGTATGGCCACCGACCCGGCCACGTACGGTGCCCCGGATCGGCACCATCATCCAGCGGTCGGATGCCACCAATCGCACCAAACAGGCCTGGCTCACGGCGCCTCCACCGCCACCACCGAAACGCCGCCGTCCAGAATCTACACCGCCACGGCCAACGTTGATTCCAGCACGACCGATGGGGCCTTTACCACCGCCACCAATCCCGGTCGAAGTCGAGCCGGGCATCATCGTCGACGTACCGCATTTCGCGGTACACGTCAGCCGGCAATATAAGCCCAATCTGGGCAACCGCCGGTGGCATGTACGATTTGACGGAGCCGGACGGGTCAAGTGGGTCAAGGAGAAGACCCCAGCCGCCCAGAAGCCAGCCTCCACGACTTCCGGACCGTCCAGCTGCTCCACCATGCCGAAATAGCGGAGCGAATGCCCCTAGATTCGGGCATTTTTAAAGGGGGGGGTGGTGTAACGATGCACCCCTGAAGAGGCATCGTAAACTCCGGCTAACACCCGTCGGACCCCGCCCGGCCGAACACCCGCCGGGCGGAACTGTGGGCGCGATGCGCCCACCACCCATTTTTTAATTATTTGCACCGCGATCTCGCCGTAAAACGGCTCGAGACGCAGCGGCCGACGGGGCCCGACCGCCGCCGAGCGCCGCCGAACAACGCGAGCGCAACGACAGCCGCGACCGGCCCCATGTGCGAGGCCGACGGGGCCCGAGCATCGTCGAATATGACCGAGCGCCGCTGACAGCCCCAGCCACGCGCTCTTGACACACGTGTGCGCTGCTGTCAACCCCCACCGTGGGGACTGTAAAATAACGCTCTCGCGCAGTATAAAAGGCGCTCGCAAAACCGAAATCGACACTCAGTCCTGTGCCTGAAAGTAATTAGCAGTAATCGTGGTCGAGAGCTCTCTGTCCACGAACGAGCGCTCTCGTTGCTGCTTTCCCTTCGACGACTCTCTTTCCTTACCTGCGAAGGCGAAAAACCGAGGTGGAGAGCTCTCCGTCTCGGTCGAGTGCTCTCGACGCCGACGCATCTCATCCCGGCGAATCGGGGCGGCCCGGTCCGTACGTCCGAACGTCCCCGACGCCGTTACAACCCGCCAGTATCTTTCCGTTAAACCCGCGATAGCAAACCGGGATCCGTATCTAGCCGCGTACGGGATAAAGCTACACGTGCCGCGCCGTAGCCTTCTCCGTAATTATAATTATACTCGTGTCCGTTTATATTTGATCACGCCGTACTGGGCCTCCGTGCCTCCGAAGTACTCCGCCAGTATTCTTTGTTAAATTGCATTCTTTTTCGCGCCGTACTGGGCCTCCGTGCCTCCGAAGTACTCCGCCAGTATTCTTTGTTAAATTGCGAACATATCTAATTAAATTCTTTTCGTATATCGCGCCGTACTGGGCCACCGCGCCTCCGAAGTACTCCGCCAGTATTCTTGGTTAAATTGCGAACCTCTATAATTAAATTCTTTCGTATATCGTGCCGTACTGGGCCACCGCGCCTCCGAAGTACTCCGCCAGTATTCTTTGTTAAATTTACGAACATATATTCCAAACAGTGGGAATCCACGTTCCAAACTCTAGTCACCATTTCTTTGTTATTTCTTTTATAATAAATTACTATTTATATTCTAACTCGCCGATTTCTTGCGTCTATTGTCTCCGGACCTACCCTATTGAACTCCTGACCCAGCGAGCTAGTCCGCGTTCAATATAAAAGGCAGGTCGTTATAATGTTAAATATTAATTATGTAGCAGAGATGTATTCTTTTATGTCATTGACTATTATTTCAACACATACGAAAATTAATCATATAAATATCATTTATATTTTACGTCATAAATAAATAATATGTTTGTAATAGCGGGTTAAAAACTTTAAATAAAATAATAAAAAAATTTTTAAATTATAGCAGAAAATATACATGTCATTAATTTAATAAATTAAAAAAATAATTTTAATTATTAATAAAACATAATATATAAAAAGGGATTTTTATAAGATCTTTTACGGTGCTAAAGAATATTGTCCATATCATTACATTTGCGATGCACACGTTCCTGAAATTAAATACCGCGCTCTATACATAGACGTGCGTCCGGTGAATCGTTGTTAACAAATAAACGATAAGAGAGGGATAGTGGGCATGAATCGCAGAACCTGGCCATTGCAAGTGAATTCCAACACTAATGTATATTAATTTTACATATAACAACTTGGTATATTTATCACTTTTATAGCTGCTGCCACTATGTCTTTTTCTCTAAATGCAACATTATAGCAGTAACAATTATAAAAATAGAGCTCCTAACCATAATTATTTTAATATTCAATTATAGCACATTACAATATGTACAGTCATCAAATACCAAATAGTTTCTCTCAGAGTAATAAATATATAATTAGGTGCACATTTATATTTCTTCCATTTATTATTTTTTTCATTATAATTTATTTATATCTATATTTTACTTCAAAATAGCACATTAGTCCTTATATTTCAAACATCGTATTGTTACGTACATTGTCTAAAAGATAATAAATTTATTATTTGCAGTTATATCGTTATTTTTTTCTTAATATCTACAATAACATAAATTTTCTAAAATTTGTTAGCGTCACCCTATGGTCCTACAAAGCGAACTCGTTGGAATGAAGCGGAAAAAGATGCTGTTATGTCTGCATTTGGGACATATATTGACTCCAAAAAGTTGCCTTCTTTACAAGAGATTAATAAGGTTATAACGGCCTTCCGTTTTGTATATCGAACTCGGACTTAGCTCGCCGGATCAGGGTTCGATGGTAGGCCCAGAAACAATAATTAGAATGTTATTTAACACACACACAGATGTTTATTTCCTATGACGGTATCTACATGGACGTGCCAGTGCACACGGTGCCGTATTACAATAAGTATTAGCGCACGCGGCGCGGTGGGTACGTGAGGACGGACGCGCTGTTTACAATGTGTGCAATGCACACGATTTTGACGTTTATTACAATAAGTATTATACGCTAGGCCGCCAGACGCGGTATATAAAAGTAGTACGGATGCGCGCGGCGCGGTATCTGATACGGAGACGGGCACGTTGGTTACCGGATGCGCGAGTGCACGCGATGCGCTATTTTCCCCAGACGCGTATGGATACGGATGCCAGGAACGATCGGTCCGGTGCAGGCGGGCCGGTCGTTGGGTTCGGGAACCCGGAGCTCTGGCGACAAGATTCGCTTGTCACGAGGCCGAGCTCCCTCGACCCCGTTTTTACCGTTGCAACCGGGACTCAGTTCAGGGAGTTCGGACGACAACCAAGAGCTCTTGGTCGAGGCTCAGATCTCTGGACCCCGATTTTAGCGTCGCCCTAGGAATCGAGGGTAGGTAGTCTTTCTCGGGAGCAGCGGAACCGATGCCGAACTCGAGATGGAGAAAAAGGTCCCGTTTCGCCGAAACGCCGATCTTTTATACCCCTCCGGAGCGGTATCGGTGGGAGGCCGGTTCCCTCTCCCCCGTGCGAACCGCGCGGCGGTCGGAGCGGGGCGAGACTCCGCGCTCTCGCGCTCGGCGGCGCTCGGCTCCCGTCGACGTTCGTCGGCGTTCGACGGGGCTCCGAAGGGGTATCGGTGCTGCGAGTCGATAATTGCTTGCGCACACGATATCTTTTGACAATTAAAAAGAAAGGTGGGCGCACCGCGCCCTATCTTCGCCCGACGGGTGATCGGTCGGGCGGTATCCGGCGGGTGTTAGCCGGGAGACGATGCATTCGCAGGGTGCATCGTTACACCACTCCCCCTCTTAGAAGTGCCTGCATCTAGAGGCACATGCTGGCCGGTCGATGGAGCCGGTTGGTTTCAGGACCCCTCAGGTTGATCTCGCCTGCGTCTTTTCTTTGATCCATCTGACGGATCCGTCGCCGTTAAAACGGATGTGCCAGCGACGGGATCCGAGCCGGGGTTTATATTCCCGCGAGACGTGGCGGGCAAAATGCGGCACCTCCACGGTGATCCCGGGCCCGACTTCGATCTGACTGGGTGGTGGCGGCAGTGGTCCCATCACCCGTGACGGGTTGAGTGTCGGCCACGGGCGTCTGGACGTCTCGGCCGGCGATCGGATACGTCGGGGCGGTGGTGGTGGCGGCGTTTCCAGGAGCCAAGCCTGCTTTGCCCTGTTGGCTGCGTCGGACCGCTGGATGATCGTGCCGACCCGCGGCACTGTTTTCGGCCTGGCCGGTCCGGTTGGTGGCGGCGGCGGCGGCGGCGTTGTCTCGGGCCCTCCCCGATACAGCGTGGCCCATCCTGGCCGGATCCCGGGGTTGGCTGGATCGTATTCTTCGGCGTCCTCGCCGAGAATTTCCGCGATATCCTTTAGGATGCTTTGCGCTGTTGGCGATGTGTCGTCTGTCATGTCTCTCGTCGTTCTGCTGGCTCGCTCGCTTGTGTCTCGGTACGCCGGGTGACATCGCGTTCGTGTTTATTTGTCGAGAATGTCGGGTAACAGTATGGTTACTAATATTGGAGGTCGCGTAACAATGTTCATCCCGCGGTCGCCTCTGTTTTCGGTAGATCGTTTGAGTAGCCGCGCTTGTTCGAACGGTAGCCGCGGACGGCTCGAGCGAGTCCCCCCCTCCAAGGTCTAGCCCGCGTGTGCCGGGCGTCGGTTCGGTAGGGGCACGCTTGAGATCCTGTATGTGTACGTGGCGGTACCACTTCCCCGCGCGGCTACGGAGATCGACGATTACCGGTGAAATAATGTGGCGGACTTCTAGCGGGCCCACGAACTTAGGGGCGAGTTTCGCGTTAAATGCTGCCGCTTTGTTGGATAGCGGCCGGTCCCGTTTCCAGACCCACTCCCCGATACGCGGTCTCCATTCTCTGCGGCGGAGGTTGTAATGCCTCTCCTGGTGCTGAAACGCGCGAGCCAACTGGATCTTTACCAGATCGTATGCTTCCGTCAATCGGCGGTGCACGGTCGATGGCGAGATTGGGTTGCCCCGCGGCGCGTTTTCCTCGGGTCGTCGTAATTCGCGGCCGTGGTTTAAGAACGCGGGGGGTGTAGCCGGTCGCGTCGTGCGTCGCAGTGTTATACGCGAATTGGAGTTCCTGTAGGTGTTCGTCCCATGCCTTGTGCTTTTTCGCGTATTGTGCGATCATGGTTTTAATCACGCGATTGGTACGCTCCACGGGGTTACAGTGGGGTGCGTATGCCGGCGTAAAGCGTTGGCGGATCCCGCAGTCGGCTAAAAGCTTGGCGAGTTGTTTAGATTTTAATTGCGTGCCATTATCTGATAAAATCTCGTCGGGGCACCCGTGTCGGAGGATAATGGCTTCGTTCACGTGCTTTACGATTGCCGACGCGGTGGCCCGTCGTAACGCGCGGAGCTCGATCCATTTTGTAAATCGGTCTTGTATGTTAAGGAGCCAAATATGGCCAGCAGCGGATCGCGGGAGCGGGCCGACGAGGTCCATGGTGACCTGCTGCCACGGGTGGTCGAGCGCGGTCGGATGCAATTGTCCGGCTGGTTTTTCCTGGGCGACCTTGTGCGCTAGGCACGTCGGGCATTCGCGTACGTATCGAGCGATATCGCGGAACATTCCGGGCCAGTAATATCGTTGTGCGATTCGCGCGATTGTTTTTGCGATTCCCAGATGGCCGGCGGTGGGCGCGTCATGGTATCGTTCGAGCAACGCGGCTCGTTGATCCTTCGGTACGCACTCTTTCCATTGATCGCCCGCCGGGGTGTCTTTGAAATCAAGAGTGTGTAATACATGTTTCCACAGACGGCCGTGGTTTATTCGAAAGTCGGGTACCTCGTGGGGTGTATTGTCCGCCGCGTGCCACATGCGTGTATACCACGGGCATTTTGGTCGAGTGACGCTGAGAATTTCTGGTTGCCTGGACAACGCGTCGGCCACTTTGTTGAGTGTTCCTTTACGATACTTGACCTCGAAGTCATACTGCTGCAATTCGAAGGACCATCGTCCTAGTCGGCCGGTCGGAGACTCTAATTTCTGCAGCCATTTAAGTGACTGGTGATCCGTGATCACCGTGAACCGGTACCCCTCGAGATACCCGCGCATTCGTTGTATCCCCCATATAACTGCCAGGCACTCCAATTCGGTTGCGCTGTAATTCCGCTCGGCGTTGTTTAAAGTGCGGCTCGCGTACGCGATAACGCGCTCCCCCTCGGGGAAGTATTGCGTCAGTACTGCCCCTAGGCCCGTGGTGCTTGCGTCGGTTTGCAGGTGGAACTGCCGCGTAAAATCCGGACACGCGAGTACCGGCGCGGTCGTCAAGACTGTTTTTAGGGCCTCGAACGCGTTTTGCTCGGCCTCCCCCCAGACCCATCGGGCTCGTTTGCGCGTTAGGGCGGTGAGCGGCGTGGCTATGGTGGCGAAGTCTTTAATGAAACGGCGGTACCAGGACGCGATACCAAGGAATTGCCGAACCTGGCGAACGTTCTGAGGGGCGCGCCAGTTAGCGATAGCGCTAACCTTTTCGGGATCAGTCCGAATTCCCTTGCGGTCGATGATATGGCCGAGGTACTTTATTTGTTCGACGCAAAATCGGCATTTCTCGGGGTTGATGCGGAGGCGGGCTTCGCGGAGCCGACGGAAAACCTCACGCATAATTCGTAGGTGTTCCTCGAACGTTTCGCTAATGATGACGATGTCATCGAGATACACAAATACGTTTGGTTCTAGCTCGGGGCCTAGTACGATGTCGAGTAGGCGCTGAAACGTGGCTGGTGCCGAATGCAGTCCGAACGGCATTACTTTGAACTGCATCAGCCCTTTGCCGGGAACCGTAAACGCGGTCACGGGTCGGCTCTCCGGCGCGAGAGGTACCTGCCAATAACCGTTTTTTAAGTCGAGCGTGGTCAGGTATTGTGCCCCCCGTAGCTTGTCCAACGTCGCGGTGATCTGAGGTAGCGGGTACGCGTCCTTTTCGGTCACCTCGTTGACCCGACGGAAATCGATACAGAACCGCGGTTTTCCGTCCTTTTTCCGCACAATTACGACCGGTGAGCTCCATGCGCTATGCGATGGTTCGATGACACCGTCGTTTAACATTTTTTCGACTTCCGCGTCGATGATCGCCTGCATAGCCGGATTTCGCGGTCGGTATCTTTGCTTGATCGGTCGGTCGGTTTTGATGCGGATCATATGCTGCGCGCGGTCGGTGGGGCCCTGCACGGTCTCGAATTGCGCCAGCTCGTCTGTCAGAAAGCGGTGAAGCCGTTCTTTTTCCGACAACGCGTCTCCCTTGGGTGTGTGTTTCACGGCGGCGGTTTGAGTTTTTGCGTCTGGCGGAGGCGGGGGTGGTATGGCGAAATCTAATTTCGTCCATAAATCCACGCCTATCAACACATCGTAGTCCAGCGTCGGCATCACCTGAAACCGATGCCAAAACATCCGTCCCTGGATGGTGACGGGAAATGTTATCAGTCCCGGGATGGACGCGCTTGATCCGTCAGCGAGGTGCACCTGTCCGTTAACCGGCTGTATTGGAAAATTTTGCGATATTTTTTCCGCGGTTCGCGCGTTTATAAACGAGGCTTCGGATCCCGTATCCAACAGCGCGTCGAACGTTTGTTTCGCCACCACGACGGTCAGGTGCGGGCGCGGTTTGTATGTTAGTCGGAGGACCGGGGGGTGGCCGCTTCGTCCCCGGCCCGAGAGGCATTTCCCGGCGGCGGGTGGCAGTCTTTAGTAAAGACGCCATCCCTGCCGCATTGGGAGCAAAACCGAAGCGGCGGGCGTCGGCAGTCGAACCGAGTGTGCCCCCGCTGCTTGCATCGCCAGCAGCATTCCCGGCGGTCGTAAGCTGCGGCGGCGATCGCGGGTTTCGACACCGGGGCTTGTCGAGCCCGGGTCTGCTCCTCGATGTGTTCGAACTCCTCCGCCAGGCGCAAAATATCTCGCGAGCGTGCCACGGTCTCGCGGCGGATGTACATTTGATAACGCGGGTGCATATTATTGTACAACGTTTCTATTTGATCGTCTTCCGCGAACCCGGTGGCCCGTCGCATCATTGTGAGCATTTCCGTCGCGAATTTTCGATATGGCTCGTCCGGCTTTTGGAGACGAGTCTGGATTTCGCGAACTAGTTTGGCGCGGTACCGGCGCGGCAAGTAATATTCGCGAAAGTCCGTGCAAAAATCGTCCCATCCCCGCCAGTTGTGTCGGTTATTCCGGCACCAGAGGAGAGCGTCGCCTTTGAACAATTCCGGCAACCCCGTCAACAACTGCGCCCCGGAATATTGGTACGCGTCTTTAAGCTCCTCTAGCCGCTCGAGGAACGCCACGGGGTCCCTCCCGTCGAAGTGACACCCCCATTTTCTGATTTGATTCATAACCTTGGCGGGCGTCTCGCCGGGGCGGTCGCTTACTGCCGTATAAAAGATCTCGGGCGGCGTCGGCGTCGGTGGATGCGAGGTTAACGTCGGCGCGCGGAGGGTTTCCGCCGGGTGTATGGTGATCGCGGGTGCCGCCGGCGGCTGACCTCCCCCCGCGGCGGTGGGGTGCCCCATTTCTGGGTGCTCGGTCACATAATCGCTCAAGCGGTGACGCAACTCGTCGATTGAACCGTCGGTATCTAACCCGAGTGCGTTGAGCTCGTCGATGAGCTGGCTTTTCGTCAATTTATATATCCACGATTTCGGCATGATGTGTCTTAATTATTGTTTCTCGGATCAGAACGGTCCCTGTTCGGGCGCCATATAACGGCCTTCCGTTTTGTATATCGAACTCGGACTTAGCTCGCCGGATCAGGGTTCGATGGTAGGCCCAGAAACAATAATTAGAATGTTATTTAACACACCACAGATGTTTATTTCCTATGACGATATCTACATGGACGTGCCAGTGCACACGGTGCCGTATTACAATAAGTATTAGCGCACGCGGCGCGGTGGTTACGTGAGGACGGACGCGCTGTTTACAATGTGTGCAATGCACACGATTTTGACATTTATTACAATAAGTATTATACGCTAGGACGCCAGACGCGGTATATAAAAGTAGTACGGATGCGCGCGGCGCGGTATCTGATACGGAGACGGGCACGTTGGTTACCGGATGCGCGAGTGCACGCGATGCGCTATTTTCCCCAGACGCGTATGGATACGGATGCCAGGAACGATCGGTCCGGTGCAGGCGGGCCGGCCGTTGGGTTCGGGAACCCGGAGCTCTGGCGACAAGATTCGCTTGTCACGAGGCCGAGCTCCCTCGACCCCGTTTTTACCGTTGCAACCGGGACTCAGTTCAGGGAGTTCGGACGACAACCAAGAGCTCTTGGTCGAGGCTCAGATCTCTGGACCCCGATTTTAGCGTCGCCCTAGGAATCGAGGGTAGGTAGTCTTTCTCGGGAGCAGCGGAACCGATGCCGAACTCGAGATGGAGAAAAAGGTCCCGTTTCGCCGAAACGCCGATCTTTTATACCCCTCCGGAGCGGTATCGGTGGGAGGCCGGTTCCCTCTCCCCCGTGCGAACCGCGCGGCGGTCGGAGCGGGGCGAAACTCCGCGCTCTCGCGCTCGGCGGCGCTCGGCTCCCGTCGACGTTCGTCGGCGTTCGACGGGGCTCCGAAGGGGTATCGGTGCTGCGAGTCGATAATTGCTTGCGCACACGATATCTTTGACAATTAAAAAGAAAGGTGGGCGCACCGCGCCCTATCTTCGCCCGACGGGTGATCGGTCGGGCGGTATCCGGCGGGTGTTAGCCGGGAGACGATGCATTCGCAGGGTGCATCGTTACAAGGTTATAAAAAACCTCCATTTTAAAAAGTACGTACAGCACCTCTAATCAAACATGGCTTCATAATCACGAAAATCTCGAATGCAAAATAAATAAGTTTGGTGAGTATTAATTATCTAACTAATGATATTAATAATGCGCAAATATTTATTTTTCTAAGCAGTACCTGTGGCAATGTGATTTAATGCATGTATTTATGTTTATTTTTATCGTAAATGATTATTTTTACGATTTTTTGTTTAAGTACTCAATTTATATAACGTTGAAAGCACTGATGTCATAATAATGCGACAAATATTTTTGTTCTTATAAAAGATATCTTTTATATTGTGATGTAATTCATAGAGACTTTTATTTTCTTTAGTTATAAATGATTATTCTGATATTTTAATTAAAGTTACAAGTTCATTTTATTTTAAACACATTTACAAATTTGTACAATATATGAAAACAGATTATGTCATTAACGAAATGTCAAATAATTTTGTTCTTATCAAAGATATCTTTTATTGTTGTATTTAATTCAGAGGCAGCTTATATTTCTTTTGTTTTATAACTTTGAAACAGACTAAGTCAGTAACGATACGTCAATATTATGTTTTATGAAAGATATCTTTTATATTGATAATTCATTGTAATTATAT
>JASTWR010002167.1:0-25190 GCA_030770355.1 Harpagoxenus sublaevis
TGCTAGGCGGCAAAACTGATAAGTTCAAATTTTCCGATCGACGCTCGCGTCTTTTTCTCGCTCTCTCTCTCTCTCTCTCTCTCCTCTCTCTCCTCTCTTCTCTCTCTCTCTCTCTCTCTCTCGGTGAGTACCGCATGCTGCTCTGCTTCTTTGCTCCTGCTTTTTGAGAACTCTGTTGCTGCCGTGGGCTGCCTTCGGGCTGTTTTGTTGCAGGTCTGGGCAAGTCTCTCGTTGCTTGTTGAGATGCATATTTAATCTTTCTATCCTTGCAACGGCAGTGCCTGATATCTTTGAGGAAAGAGATTATTATTCTAACCTCACTTTCGCCTGATCTTTGGATACCTGTGCATGAGTTACCATCCTAATCGTGCATGTGGCGACACTGTGGGCCTTGAGACATACTACCATCCGTTACCATACACCGGACTGCTGTACATACTGGTTCTTCTCTCAGCTGTTGTCAGTGGATAATTATGCAGCGTGCGTGCACCAAGTGTAAGAAGTCTATCGCGAAGGAGTCTGCCGAGTGCGAGTGTAAAAAACTTTTTCATCCTGGTTGTGCCCTTGCATATGCTGCGACAAAATATGCGGAGAGTTGCTGCAAGTCGCTGGCTGCTTCACTGGTCGTACATCCGACGCCTAGTGAGGTGAATGCCGAGTTGTCTGTTGCCCTTCCTACCATGGCTTCTCCTACTGCTCTGGGCGCTGGGTTGTTTGCTCCTTCTGGAGCTCAATCCCAGTCTACCAATGCACTTCTACAGCAGATTCTATCCAGATTTGATGAATCCGACAGGAAGGTTACAGCCAGGTTTGACAGATCTGACAAGAAGATTTCAGATTTCATTAAACATCAGGAGACAGTTAATGCCAATTTTGCGCGAAAACTCGACCAAATACCGGAACTTTTGAGAATTGTTTCTAGCCATGGTGAAAGGATTGCAGCGCTAGAAGCTCGCGGCACGCATTCGTTGAACTCTCAATATTCTGACTGTCGGTTCTCTGCTGCATCGCGAGTCGCGCGAACCTCAGAGATAATTATTTCTGGCATCCCTAATTCATTATCTGTCACATCCAGCGAACTCGTCACCGGTGTTTTTTTCGCGCGCTTGGCGTATCCCAGCTTGCCTCTGATGTGCTTGAGACTCGCGATGTGGGGAGGAGTGATGCGTCGGTTGTGCGTGATGTGGCGCCTGCCTCAGATCCTCTTGCTAGCACTGCTGGCCGAAGGTCAGTTATGTCGTACTCAAGTCGCGTGAGATTCGTGATTATATACTTAGAGTCATGCGCCGTAAACGTCGACTTATTATCAACGAGGTTTTCTCAAGTGATGTCCCTGGACACATATATGTAAATGAACTCCTTCCTACTGACACTTATAAATTGTTGCGCCAAACGCGAGTTAGGGCCAAGCAGTTATTTACAACCATGTATGGTGCACGAACGGAATGATTTTTGTCCGAAGGTGCATGGCCAGCCTCCCATATTGATTACTTCTGAGGCTGATTTAGCAGGGCTTCAATGACCCTCGGCTGATGCTGGCTATGTTCCTTCTGCTTTCCATGACCTGGCCTACTTCTACATATGCACATGCGAGCCTCTCCTTTTCACCACGATGAAATATTTAATGATTTATAAGCTTCTTCACACACTTTATGTTCACATTATAATCGTTTATGCTTAAGTAAGTTCTACATAGGTCTAGTTTACGTGGTTATACTGTTTTCTTTTTTTTGAGAGAGCACAATAACTGAATTTCGTTGATTTTCAATTCTTCAGCAGTATTTCAGATAATTTTACATTTTTTCAACGAAATTTTGGTTATATGACGCAATATTACTATATTAGTTTATGTATATTCAAACGTCTTTCACTCGAATTATTTTGTCTTATGATAAGTCGTGAAGCATTGGCTAAAGTGGAAATAGTATTACCTTTTGCTTAATTGTCATTATTATCTTCATTGTTTCCACTTTTGCTTTTTGCTCTGCTCTATTGTTGTTATCACACTGCGTCTTGTATCTTTAAGTTTAAATAAACATATTCTAACTTCTGTCTTTGTACTTCGCTCTTGCTTATTTCATATATATCTTTGTATAATTCACTATTTGCCTAAAGTCTTGACTATGGCATAATAAAAATCAATCAATCAATCAATCTCTCGCCTTCTCTCGCTCTCTCTCCCCCTTTCTTCTCCTTTCTTTCTCTTTCTTTCGTTCCTCTTCTCTCGCTCTTTTCTCCTCTCTCTTGCCTCCTTTCTTTCTTTCTTTCTCCTCTCTTTCTCTCTCTTTCTCTCTCTCTCTCTCTCTCTCTCTTCTCTCTCTCTCTCTCTCCTCTCTCGGTGAGTACCGCATGCTGCTCTGCTTTCCTTGCTCCTGCTTTTGAGAACTCTGTTGCTGCCGTGGGCTGCCTTCGGGCTGTTTTGTTGCAGGTCTGGGCAAGTCTCTCGTTGCTTGTTGAGATGCATATTAATCTTTCTATCCTTGCAACGGCAGTGCCTGATATCTTTGAGGAAAGAGATTATTATTCTAACCTCACTTTCGCCTGATCTTTGGATACCTGTGCATGAGTTACCATCCTAATCGTGCATGTGGCGACATCTGTGGGCCTTGAGACGTACTACCATCCGTTACCTACCGGACTGCTGTACATACTGGTTCTTCTCTCTGCTAGTGTCAGTGGATAATTATGCAGCGTGCGTGCACCAAGTGTAAGAAGTCTATCGCGAAGGAATCTGCCGAGTGCAAGTGTAAAAAACTTTTTCATCCCGGTTGTGTCCTTACGTATGCTGCGACAAAATATGCGGAGAGTTGCTGCAAGTCGTTGGCTGCTTCACTGGTCGTACATCCGACGCCTAGTGTGGTGAATGCCGAGTTGTCTATTGCCTCTCCTGCCATGGCTACTCCTACCGCTCTGGGCACGAGGGTTGTTGCTCCTTCTGGAGCTCAATCGCAGTCTACCAATGCACTTCTACAGCAGATTCTATCCAGATTTGATGATTCCGAAAGGAAGGCTACGGCCAGGTTTGACAGCTCTGACAAGAAGATTTCAGATTTCATTAAGCATCAGGAGACTGTCAATGCCAATTTTGCGCGAAAACTCGACCAAATACCGGAAGTTTTGAAAATCGTTTCTAATCATGGTGAAAGGATTGCAGCGCTAGAGGCTCGCGGCACGCATTCGTAGAACTCTCAATATACTGACTGTCAGTTCTCTGCTGCATCGCGAGTCTTGCAAACCTCAGAGATAATTATTTCTGGTATCCGTAGTTCATTATCTGTCACATCCAGCGAACTCGTCACCGGTGTCTTTCGCGCGCTTGGTGTATCCCAGCTGGCCTCTGATGTGCTTGAGACTCGCGATGTGGGGAGGAGTGATGCGTCTGTTGTGCGTAACGTGGCGCCTGCCTCAGATCTTCTTGCTAGCACTGCTGGCAGAAGGTCAATTATTGTCGTACTTAAGTCGCGTGAGATTCGTGATTATATACTTAGAGTCATGCGCCGTAAACGTCGACTTATTATCAACGAGGTTTTCTCAAGTAATGTCCCTGGACACATATATGTAAATGAACTCCTTCCTACTGACACTTATAAATTGTTGCGCCAAACGCGAGTTAGGGCCAAGCAGTTATTTTACAAGCATGTATAGTGCACGAACGGAATGATTTTTGTCCGGAAGGTGCATGGTCAGCCTCCCATATTGATTACTTCTGAGGCTGATTTGGCAGGGCTTCAATGACCTTCGGCTGATGCTGGCTGTGTTCCTTCTGCTTCCATGACCTGGCTTCACTTATACATTTCCGACGATCTTGCTGACTCTGACATTTGTGACGGCACATGCATGCCTCCTCTTATTCACCACTATACAGGGTGTTTTAAAATTAAGTGCATTAAATTTGTGTAATGAAAGAAGAAATCAATACAAGCATTTTAAGTATAGGAACCATGGGTCGGCGACGCTTCGTTACGGCGTTATAAGCGTATAAAGTAAATCGTCACAAGTACTACGCCCGCGTTGTAGTTTGTTTGCCTCTCGTATGTTTACTTCTCAAGGTGCTTGCAAGTTCTTTCTTTCACTTTCCTCGTGTTTTCTCAGCCAAGCTGTAGTGATCACGTTGTCAGTCGAGCTGTGCTACTCACAGTGAGAAACGAGTAGCTGGTAATAAACGAGTAGCTTTATTTTCTTTGAAATAATCATGAACCGCCACAATGGATACACTTGGGAGGAACTCGCAGACATACATTTAACTTTCGGCGCTGCTGGAGGCAACTGTGCGCTCGCTCAGAGGATGTATCAAGAAAGATACCCGAACAGAAGACTGCCGAACCGGAGGACTTTTGTTAACGTTGATCAACGTCTGAGGGAAACGGGATCATTGCAATCGAGGATGTACAACGCAGGGAGAAATAGGTCAACACGTACTCCACAGTTTGAGGAAGAAGTATTAGAGCGATTTGAAGATAATCCATCAACAAGTACTAGAATTATTGCACGCGAGCTCCATGTTAATAACAGTCTTGTTTGGAATATTGTCCATGACAATTTGCTTCATCCGTTTCATCGGCAAAAGGTGCAAGCTCTTCGCCCCGATGATTTTCCGGCTCGTGTTGCCTTTGTTAATTGGTTTCTGCAACAAAGAGCTCTCCAACCTGAATTTCCAGCTCGTGTTTTGTTTACCGACGAAGCAAGCTTCACGCGTGAAGCCATCGTTAACACTCACAACAATCATGTGTGGGCTGAAGATAATCCACATGCCACTTTCACATGTCAAATTAACAGAATAAAATAATTGCATCGCAGACGTTATGACGATTTAGTTTAAACGCCCATAACGCCGTAACGAAGCGTCGCCGACCCATGGTTCCTATACTTAAAATGCTTGTATTGATTCCTTCTTTCATTACACAAATTTAATGCACTTAATTTTAAAACACCCTGTATGTAATATGATCATTTACATGCTTTTTCACTTTACGTTTAACGTGGCAATCGCTTTTGGTTTAATGAACGTTCTACATATGCACATGCAAGCCTCTCTTTTTTACCACTATGAAATATTTAATGACTTACAAGCTTTTTCAATTTATCTTTTAGGCTAATGCGCGTAATGAGTGAGCGATTTACGCTTAAGTAATGAACACTTCTCGAACGCTTAACCTTATTTTTGTACGCTAAGAAATGGTTAGTTTGTTTGATTATAACATTTTATTAAAACTTTGTAACATTTTCAAGGTATTAATTTCTTTCAAATATTTAATTAATATCGATATCTTCTTTCTCTCCTTTCTCTACGGAAATTCTCTGCTCTTTCTCTTCTTTCTTTCTCTTGCCTTCCGCCACGTGACTTCGTTTGAGTTGCGATTGACCTCTGATTCTCTTTAGAAGTCTCCTCTCCTAAAGTCTGCGTTGTTGCGTCCTTTAAGTTCTTCCAGGCGACTCCTGCCTGCGTTCCTTCAGAAATTACGCGGAAGGGCGAGAGCTGCTCTGGAGATGTCAAGGACGGTATCACCCAATTTAATGGCGATGATGATCCAGTGGAGCTAAGTGGCGTTGAATAATACCAGGCTGGACTCGTTGATTTTTCTAAAGAGAAACGGGGAATTTTAAGAAAGGAGCAACTGGCGACAAGAATCGGTGAGGAGCGATTCTGGCGTTTAACGCCTGAGAGTGACGGCGTGACGATTGAGAGGCGTTTAGCGCCTTTGAGCGTCTGTGCACTAGTCGAAAGGCGTCTAGCGCCTGTAAGCAACTGAGCGCTGGAAGAAAGGCGTCTCGCGCCAGAGAGCGTCTGAGCGCTGTAAAATATTTTACCTGCTGGAGGCGATTCAGCGCCAGTTATTTTCGGGCTCGTATCGAGACAGAGGAGAGAGCGTCCAACGATGGGTTCCTTGTGAGCAACCCCAAGAGTCGGGAGCACCACCCCGGTTGAGCGTTTAACGCTCTGCTCTTCGCGTGCAGCAGGCTGAGTTTTGGGGCGCTTGGCGCCAATCAGCGACTTAGCGCTGGCCGCTGGGATGGTCGCCGGACGTATCCTCGGTCGCTTGGATCGGGAAGGCGGCTGAGCGCCGACTGCAGGCGGATCAACCAAGTTCACCTTCCTTTTACTTGCGTATCGTTGAAGAGGAAGCGGGCGAGTTTTTCGGCGTAGCGTCGCTTGCGCTATAGCCTCCTCCTCGGCGAGCCGGGATGGTTGTCGCAATTCTCTCGAGCTCTCCGTCTTGAGGCCGGTAGGAGACCCGTCGTGGTCGACTGCTGCTGAATTACTCATTTTCTCGGAGATTTGCCCGTCTTTTATACTGTGAAAATCCAGTAACAACCCTTGGTTGCTAGGCAACTTTCATCCCTTGAATCTCGCCCTCAGTCATCGTTTTGAAATTCGCGCTGATTAATATCTTGAATGCCTCCGCGCTTCGACAACTTGAAACTATCCCGCGCGCATCGTAAATATTAACCTGAGTTCCGCGCGTGCCGACGGGGACGATGCAACCCTGACGATCACGTCTTCGCGTCGTGTGCCGTCGGAGAGGGCGAAATCCTGATGCCACAATCTCGCATGCCAATGATAAATGGCGAGGACTTAAGATAGCTTGCGGAGCCGCCTCATTACAATCGACGAGAGAGAACGACAAGGTTACTTCTTGGTGGCTTGCGGAGAGCCGCCACAATCTTTAACTTTATAATCGTTTTAGGCTTAAGTAAGTTCTACATTTGTCTAATTTACGTGGTTATACTCGTTCTTTTGTTTGAGAGAGCACAATAACTGAATTTCGTTGATTTATAATTCTTCAGCAGTATTTCAGATAATTTACACTCTTTCAACGAAATTTTGGTTTTGTGACGCAATATTATCATATTAGTTATGTATATTCTAACATGTTTCACTCGAGTTATTTTGTTTCATAATAAGTCGTGAAGCATTGGTTAAAGTGGAGATAGTATTACCTTTTGCTTTATTGTCATTATTATCTTCATTGTTTCCACTTTTGCTTTCTGCTCTATTATTGTTATCACACTGCGTCTTGTATCTTTCAGTTTAAACATATTCTAACTTCTGTCTTTTGTATTTCGTTCTTGCTTATTTCATGTATATCTTTGTATAATTCACTATTTGCCTAAAGTCTTGACTATGGCATAATAAAAATCAATCAATCAATCAATCAATCGCTTTCTAACGCTCTTTTACGCTCTCTCTCTTGCTATTTTTCGCTGTCTCTCGCTCTTTCTCGTTCTTTCTCGCATTCTAACGTT
Source organism: Harpagoxenus sublaevis (assembly GCA_030770355.1). NCBI lineage: Eukaryota > Metazoa > Arthropoda > Insecta > Hymenoptera > Formicidae > Harpagoxenus > Harpagoxenus sublaevis. The sequence goes on from JASTWR010002167.1 coordinate 7,246, forward strand.
TTTTCACGCTCTCTCTCGCTCTTTCTCGCTTTCTCTTGATCTTCTTCGCTCTTTCTCTCTCTTTCTCGCTCTTTCTCGCATTTTCTCGTTCTTTCTCGCTCTCTCTCGCTCTCTCTCGCTTTATCTCGATCTTTCTCACTCTTTCTTGCTCTTTCTGGCTATTTCTTGCTGTCTCTCGCTTTTTCTCGTTCTCTCTCGCTTTCTAACGTTTTTTCAATCTCTCTCCCGATCTTTTTCGCTCTTTTTCTCTCTTTCCCGGTTTTCTCGCTCTTTCTCGTTCTCTCTCGATTTCTCTCGATCTTTCTCACTCTTTCTCACTCTTTCTCGCTCTTTCTTGCTTTTTCTGGCTCTTTCTCGCTGTCTATCGCTCTTTCTCGCTTTCTAACGCTTTTTCAAGCTCTCTCGTTCTTTCTTGGTTTCTCTTGATCTTCCTCCCTTTCTCGCTCTTTTTCTCTCTTTTTCGCTTTTTCTCGCTTTCTCTCGCTCTCTCGCTCTTTCACGCTCTCTTTTGCTATTTCTCGTTGTCCCTCGCTCTTTCTTGCTTTCTAACGTTTTTTCACGATCTCTCTCGCTCTTTCTTGCTTTCTCTCGATCGTTTTCGCTCTTTCTCTTTCTTTCTCGCTCTTTCTCGCTCTATTTCGCTTTTTCTCGCTTTTTCTCCCTATTTTTTCGTTCTCTCTCGCTTTCTGTCGCTCCTTCTCGCTCTCTTTCGCTCTCTCTCGCTCTTTCTTACTCTTTTTCGCTCCCTCTTGCTTTTTAACGCTTTCACGCTTTTTGTCGCTCTTTCTCGCTCTCTCACGCTTTCTCACGCTCTTCCTACTGTTTTATTACCTCCAGGTATACATAAGTATTCATATTGAGTCATTTTAAAGCCCCTAATGGAGCCTAGGGAGGCGAACCCCCCGGCGGGGGGTTCGGGGGGGCGGAGCTCCCCCGACTATCATAAAACACCTATTACAAAAGCAACATTTATGTCTATTACAAAAACAAGACAATCTGGTAGAGAAAAGTGTCGCAAAACAGGCGTTGACAGGGATGAGGGTGGTTGTGGGGAGAGGGACAGCGCCCTACCTTGCGTAGGGGTCTTGCTAATCTTTTCTGTATCCATTATTTTTAGTATATTGTAAACTCATCTATTTAGTAAGGCAAAGATTTAATACATATATAAAACTTAACAAAAATGTGAAATCCGCTTAAAAAAGACATTCAAAATGTAAAAAAGGGACGCCAAGTATATTTTAAGCAAAATAATTTTATAAAAAATATTAGGCAAAAAGATAAAGTATTTATTAAAAACACAAAAACATTAAATTTAATCAAAAGAAATATATATAAAGGCTCTCACAATTAAACAAATAATACTAAAAAAAGGCAATAGAGCCAACGCGCGGTAATTGGTGCGCAATTATAAATTTTATTCAGTTAGTTTACATGTAAGACGACAAACGTTTCGACTCTTTTTTTTAGTCCTCTTCAGCGTACAAAAATAAGCATTTAAGTCAAAATTAAAAACAAAGAACGCAAAACTGCCATAGTCAAGGAAATAAATATATAAATATTACGCAATGCAGTCATAAATGTAAAGATTAACGTTAAATAAACCTAACGTCGCACTCTAACCCTGGTACATATTGAGAAGACGTAGTCTAATGTAATAGAAACCTTAGCGCATTGCATCTTACACTTGAATGTTTACAGATGCATTCTCCGAAGTACTGATTTCCATCATAATGCAAACCTTTTGTACAACGCATTGTAAGTAACTGCATTTTTTATCTTAATTTGTACGCATATAGCGTTGTATTCGGGCGGATGTTACTCCGAATTTTACCACACAAGTATCCTGCACGTTTACGGTCTAGAATGGACAAAAGGCCGTTATTTTAACAACCGTTTTTCGAATCTGAGGATACCTGGAAGTACTTCGGAGAATGCATCTGTAAACATTCAAGTGTAAGATGCAATGCGCTAAGGTTTCTATTACATAAGACTACGTCTTCTCAATATGTACCAGGGTTAGAGTGCGACGTTAGGTTTATTTAACGTTAATCTTTACATTTATGACTGCATTGCGTAATATTTATATATTTATTTCCTTAACTATGGCAGTTTTGCGTTCTTTGTTTTTAATTTTGACTTAAATGCTTATTTTTGTACTCTGAAGAAAACTCAAAAAAAGAGTCGAAAAGGACTCAAAAAACGTTCGTCGTCTTACATGTAAACTAACTGAATAAAATTTATAATTGCGCACCAATTACCGCGCGTTGGCTCTATTGCCTTTTTTAGTATTATTTATAAAATTTAATGGCACAAAAAAGAAGTAAAATCAAAGTATTATTGCAAGTATATTTATTAGAGTAAGTAATATTTCGCAATATATATATTTTGTGCGTAAAATTGAATTTAAATAAATATCTTTCAAAGTTGCAGTGAACTTAATATAGGATGCAGAAGACATTTAAAATGTATGAAATACAGTGGCAAAATAAAATAAAAATATGAAATACAATAGATAGCATAATGAGAAGTGCAGGAATTGAAAAGGGTTTAATTGCATCGATAACAAGCACCAAATTATGTGAGAGACAACAATCGAAGATGGACATAATCTCCAGCAGCATACTTGGCGTGCCCGTATTGCCTATAATTTTAACAACAAAATACGGGCACGCCAAGTATACTGCTGGAGATTATGTCCATCTTCGATTGTTGTTTTTCACATAATTTGGTGCTTGTTATCGATGCAATTAAACCCTTTTCAATTCCTGCACCTCTCATTACGCTATCTATTGTATTTTATATTTTTATTTTATTTTGCCACTGTATTTCATACATTTTATATGACTTCTGCATCCTATATTAAGTTCACTGCAACTTTGAAAGGTATTTATTTAAATTCAATTTCACGCACAAAATATATATTTTGCGAAATATTACTTACTCTAATAAATATACTTGCAATAATACTTTGATTTCACTTCTTTTTTGTGCCATTAAATTTAATGTTTTTGTGTTTTTAATAAATACTTAATCTTTTTGCACAATATTTTTTATAAAATTATTTTGCGTAAAATATACTTGGCGTCCTTTTTTTACATTTTGAATGTTTTTTTTTAGGCGGATCAATTTTTATTCGTGAATTACGCAGGCTTTAATTTATAATTAAAATTTCATTTCTGAATTACACAGGCTTTAATTCACAAATTACTTTTGATTTGTGAATTGCATCGGCTTTAATTTATAATTAAAGTTTGGTTTGTTAATTACACAGGCTTTAATTCATGATTCCTGTTTTAAAGCTGAAATAAATCACAAATCAATATTGAATTCTGATTTACAGTACTTTAATTTACAAATTACCTAATATTAACTTGTAAATTAAGACTAAAGTAAACCATAATTACATATTAAATTATTGTGTACATATTACCTCTAATTAACAATTCAGATTTGAATATTATTAATTTAAAGGTTTTACTAATTTAAAACTTACAATTAAAGTAAAAAATATGTAATTTTTCTGTTTACGTGGCCTAGGTCGCCGATGACAGCACCTATGCAGGCAGTGCGCTTTGTAGTTTTCGTTATCTAGGTGTTCCAAATCCTCGAATTCGATGTCTACGTTTCCCAGGTCGCCAATGACCTTTTTTTCGAAATTAATATAAACATTTATTTCATATCACAAATTTACTATCGTAGTCATGTAATTAAGAAAACGGAGAGGAAGAGGACGTTGATGACCTTTTTTTGAAATTAATACAAACATTTATTTCATATCACTTTATTATTGTAGTCACATGTAATAAAAAAAAAAACGAAGAGGAAGAGGACGTTTAAAGTAATAATAAACATCCAAATTTCTCTATAAATTCTTATTTTCTTACATTGGAAGGTTATGATTAATAATACCGGCTGCTGAACCTCCCTGGCACATATTTTCTCCCCCTTGTCGAATACCAATTTCGCCTGCTTCGACCAGCAGATCTCCTCCATCTTCCTCTTCCTATAAAAAAATATTAATTTTTTTAGTAATTGGATTTTACTCCCCGTAAAAGAACTGCTAGGTTTTTGTCCTAGTCGTTATAAAATATGTCAACAAATATTAATAATTTATAATATTATAGTTATTCGACCGTACATATCAAACCAAATTAAATTAGAGTAATCGCTATAACGGTCCAAGCTTAGATCTTAATAGCTTAATATTATTTTTATTGTGTGATACACATATTATCTCCTCCTTCCCTTTAGTTAAATCAATTCTTACCTCCAACCCTTGAAAACTATGCGCCGAATAAATTTGTCAGACTTAAAAACACAGCCCCCGTTGGAATAGCGGAACAATTCAACTTATGATGTTAAAGAAATTATTGCGAAAAATATTACCCCAGCCAGGGTTTGGACCTGGAACCTCCCGCTTTCCGTGCAGGCGTCGTCCCAATTCGACCACTGAGGCATGTGGTAATATTTATCGCAATAATTTGTTGATAATAATTTGAGCGTCTTCTTTCTTGGCCAAGACGTAAATAAACAATATTAAAATTATTCGACCGTACATATCAAACCAAATTAAATTAGAATAATCGCCATAACGGTCCAAGCTTAGATCTTAATAGCTTAATATTATTTTTATTGTGTGATACACATATTATCTCCTCCTTCCTTTTAGTTAAATCAATTGTTGGGTTTAGGCAAGTGAATGAATTCGCGAGAATATAGAGAGAACTTATAGATTTATTGTAAAAAAAAAACTATGCGTGTTACACGTGTCACGCCAAGAACTTGAGAGAGCGAGCAACGCAGTGCTCGTAATTGCTGAACCCGATTGTCTCTAGAGTCACTGACTCGGGATCTAGGGAAGTCTCAGTACTCACGCGTATGTACGGCGCACATGAGTATATACGGCGCGCATGAATATATACGGCGCACTTTTCAACACTCCCACTCGTCGTATATATTTACTATGTTCAAGCCTTCGATGTTCTTGACAAAATTGTCTCTCGTCAGCGGCTTGGTAAGGACGTCTGCCAGCTGCTCGCCGCTAGGCACGTATTCCACTGCAATAGTCCCTGATTCATTTGCCTCTCGAATGAAGTGTAACTGCACATCGAAATGCTTTGTTCTGGCGTGTACTTCAGGATTTCTTATCAATCTCAAGGTGCTTTGGTTATCAATGCGTAAGGGGGTCGGACCCACCAACTCTTTGTTGACTTCCTTGAGCAGTTGGCGAATCCAATAGGCTTCTCGCGCTCCTTCGCAGCCCGCTGCATACTCTGCTTCCGTAGTCGATAGCGTGACTTTCTTCTGTCTCTGACTGCGCCAAGTTACTGGTCCACCTCCCATGGTGAAGACAAAACCAGTTGTCGATTGACGGGCTTCTGCACCAGCAAAGTCTGCGTCTGTGTACCCAGTCAGCGGTGCCGATGTCTCGTATACGATTCCAAAGCCTGATGTCGCTTTTAGGTATCTCAAGATGCGTTTAACTGCTGTCACCTGCTCGGTCCCTGGATTCTCAAGAAAACGACTGGCAACTCCCACTGAAAAAGCGATATCAGGTCTGGACACTAATGCTGCATACAAGAGTGATCCCACGGCCTCACGGTATGGGAACTTCACCTTACTCTCATCTTGTCCCTTCGTGAGCTTCACGTATGCATCAGCTGGCGTACTTACTATAACTGCGTCTACCAGGTGGTACTTCGATATTAATTTCTTGATGTACGCAGGCTGTCCGATGCACATCCTCTTCTTGGCACGATCTCTTCTTATCTCCATACCCACGTAGTACTAAGAATTTCCGATAGTCAACTCGAAGTTCCTCTTCATGTGGCTTAGCAACTGATGAATTACTTTGCTGCTTCTTGACAGCACTAGGCCGTCATCCACGTAGAGCAACACATACAGTTCATGTCCATCAACTGTTCCACAGAACATGCATGGGTCCGCTTGACTCGGCACTAGGTTGAACTTCTTGACAGTCAGTGAACGTCTGGTTCCACGTTCTCGAAGCTTGCTTCAAGCCATACAGAGCTTTCTTCAGGCGGCATACTAGCTCCTTGCTGTTGGCGTTGAGTCTTTTTGGAACCTCCATAAAAACCTCCGTTTAGCTCGCCGTTGAGGAACGCTGTCTTGACGTCAAACTGGACGATTTCCAGGTCCTTTTCTGCTGCGATACACAGCATGATTCTTACTGAGTCATATCTGACTACAGGGGAAAATACCTCGCTATAGTCTACTCCTTTGCGCTGACTGAAGCCTCTGGCCACTAAACGTGCCTTCGCTTTTGCTTCGATCGAACCGGCCACATTTTTCACTTTGTATACCCACTTGCACGTAATAATGTTTCGCCCAGGTGGTCGTGGTACAAGCTCCCAAGTCTCGTTTCTTTCAAGAGCTTTGAGCTTCTCACTCATCGCTTGCTTCCACTTGGCCGTACCTTTCGAGTCCATAGCCTCTTTATAGCTGTTTACTTCCTCAATTATTGCGCAATGCCTTTGCCCCTCGTACCAATCTGGCTGATAAACGTAGGGTCGCAAATTATAGCGTTCCTACCCGGTTCGGTCCTCGACGGCGTCAGCAAATTCATCGGCTGTTCCTGCAGCTCCATCGTCTTTGTCCCTATTTGTCGCATCATCCACCTCAACTGCTTTCTCATTCTGCCGTTCCACGCTCTCGTTATCCTCTCCATCGTCGAGATCAACAGTCAGTGCTTGTTCCGTCTCCAATAATCTTTCAGCTGTATGATCCTCATCAAACTTAACATCACAGCTGACGATCACTCTCTTCTTTATCGGATCGTACAGTCTATAGTTTTTTGACGTTGACTCGTAGCCTACGAGGTATGCCTTTCTGGCTCTTGCGTCCCACTTCTTTCTTCCAAGCTCCTTTGGTTCGTGTACGTACGCTTCTGTGCCAAAAATCTTCAAGTGGCTCAAGTCTGGTTTCGTACCAAACCATTGCTCAAAAGGTGTCTTGTTCATGTTGCGAGAATTTGGGCTTCTGTTCAAGATGTATACGGCAGTTCGGACTGCCTCAGACCATAGACTTGTTTGAAGGCCACTCGCTAGCAGCATCGTCCTCGCCGACTCTTGAATCGCTCGATTCTCTCGCTCTACACGGCCATTCTGCTCTGGTGTATACGGGGACGTTCTCTCATGCAACACGCCTCTCTTCCGTAACAACTCGGCGACTTTCTCGTTGACGAACTCCAGCCCGTTATCCGTTCGGAGAGATTTTATCTGACGTCCAGTCACGACTTCCACTGCCTTCAGCTGATCATCGATCCTGCTACTAACGTCAGACTTATGCGCAAGGAAGTGCACATAGCGAAAACCCGTGCCTTCATCTTTAAACACTAAGAGGTATCTGTATCCTCCCACTGACATCACATTCATGGGGCCACAGACCTTCTGCGTGAAGTCTTTCGCCCGGCTGACATTCGCGCTCTTTCACTGACGGATGGGAAACTCGACGCATCTTTCCTACAGCGCAATCTCCACAAAAGAACTTTTCTTTGTCTGAGAAAGACACACCGTTCACAACGTTTTTCTTTACCATGTTTTTCACTACGCTCACGTTCAAGTGCCCGAGTCTTTGGTGCCATCTGCGAAGTGACGCTACTGTCGCACTGTTTGCCACTATTTCATTTTTCAAACGAAACCCCAGTCGATATTGGTTCAGACTGTCCTTGACACCGATCACTGCGATTTTTCCATCCGGATATTGCAACTCACAACCGCGCTCTTTTTCAACCATCACGAAACCTCGTGACGTTGCTGTTCCGGTGGAGAAGAGGTTTGGCCCGAGACCAGGCACATACTGCACATTTTCCAATATACACGCTTCCCAGCTTGCACCATTCCACATCGACGCACTTATCGTACCATGTCCACGAATTGGAAGCTTCTCATTACTCGCGACTCTAACGTACTTCCCTGAAAAGCTCTCATTAAGTTCGCTAAACCATTCTTTTCGGCTTGTCATGTGTTGCGACGCACCATAGTCAACAATCCACACGTCCTTCAGCGCGACATCTCGAATCTCACTCGGCATCACTACAAAAGCAACCGGCTGTTTTTTGTCCGTGTTTCCCTTCTTTTGTTTCTGTGGACACTCACGATGCCAGTGTCCTGTTTCGCCACAGTTATGGCACTCTGTAGACCTTTTTTGCTCGGCGATTGAAACTCGGTTGTCCTTAGAAAATGACCTTGGCCTTTGACCAGCTCTCTGTGCAGCAAACGCCACGTCATCTGCACCACTGGTTTTATTTAACTGATCTTCCTCTTGTCGTAGACGTGACAGCAGGTTGTCCAGATCGCGCCCTTCCTTGATGTTGTACCACACGGTAAAGTTTTGGAAACGTGGCAGCAGGCTACTGATGATTCTTGACATTTTTATGTTGTCTGAGAGTTTCTCTCCCTGATCCTCAATCTCCGAAACGAGCTTCATGACTTTGGATACGTAGGTCGTAACTGACTCATCCTCGACCATTTTTAACGCAAAATATTCTTCGTAGAGGGTCATAACACTCACTTCACTTCTCTTAGCATAGATTGCGCCGAGTTTATCGTAGATCTGCTTTACCGTTGAACACGTCAGAACGTTTTGCGCTTCATTGCTTCCGAGGGACGAGATTAGTAAAGACATTGCTTTGCCATCGTTGATGTCAAATGCGTCTTGTTGTGCCGCTGTCGCACCGGCCGGCACGACCTCCGTCACATATTTCGTCAGTCCCTTTCCACGCAGAGCAGCGTCTATTTGGAATTTCCATAGCTTGTAATTGCTGCCGTTCAACTTGTGCACAAACGAAACTTGCGTCGGATCACTCATTTTTGGTTAAGTTTAGACAACAACTGCGCTCTCGACTGTCTTTACACGCGTGTACCACCCGTTATACGTACGCGGCCGAACTCACACAATCGGACGATTGAACGATACCGCTGTACACGTGAGTAGGTAGACTAAGAGAGTTCTAAATTTTCTGTGGGCGAGGGGTAAGCGGGGCAGGGGGGTTCCACGTAGTACCTAGAGGGACTCATAGATGGCGTTCGCGACCAAGATCACGGTCGATAATATCGATCGAGGTCACGCGATCTCTTTTACCATCTAAACTAGTCACGTGGTTTTTTTTACCATCCGAATTAGTCCGATAGTACATGCGATTGCTAACTGTACGTAGATAACATACCGAACAAGATTTAATAAGTTGTTTATCTATTATACATATCGACCGCGATGTTAGTCGCAAGCGTGCCCTATGAGGTGTTCTCTATGCCCGGTGGTGGTGGGGGGTGTGGGGCCCGTGGGGCAAGATTCCAGAGGGGGATCGTGCAATTGCGTTGATAGGTCCGCGTTGGAGAGGGAGGGGGAGGGGGAATTTAGGCGCGCTTGTCGGGACACAGTGTAATATTTAAAATAACCTAAGGGTGATCAGCTATAATTTATGACATCGACAATAAATTATCGTGACGTCAATTTGTCTTTTTTTCTTTTCTTCTTTCTGTGGAGATCCCTTTGTCGAGGGCTTCGTGTTCGAACATGTTTCACGACGCCACTTTGGAGTGGAAACGTCACGTACTACGTTTTTTTCTCTCGCTCGACTCATTTCCTTTCGCGTTCTCGAACTTTCTTTCCTCCTCCTCGGTATTTTAATATCTTAATATTTTAAATAATTTAATCATTTTATTAGTTCCTTAAATTTATAGTTTAAGAAAGAGACATTATCGCAACGTGTAATGTAAACAAGGAATAGAGGAGAAGAAGGTGGAAGGAAAAAATAATTTAAAATTGTTTACCGTGTTATTGTACATTTATTTATTTATTAACCTATTACATCATATCCCCATTTAAACAAGAGATCATATCAACCACATATATCAATAGGTCTCTCCCACAAGGCATTATACAAAATTTTATCTATAGCATACGCTATTAGTTCACATTCTAAAATTGAATTTTTATCACAAACGCTACGCAAGATTTTAGCGGCGTCATATTTTTCGGAAATATGATATTTTATTAAGATCTTTGCACATTCTCTACATTTATCATCTACCTCTCTCGCTTGCGGTGCTAGCTTGAGGTATACATTATCGAGACACTGTTCGAGCTCAAACAGAAACAGTACGGTTGACGGCTTCATGTACAAGCATGTGTCGCGTAACGTAAGTTTCACATTATTTTCACCGCGCATTTTAACGAGTTCCATTTTTAGTTCTTGTATAGACAGCGATGAAAATGTGGTTGACTCTATAAGTTTTTCGATGTCCGTGCGTCTTTCCATGATCGTTGTCCATGTCCCATAGGGCATCGCGATTCGGTTTCCTCGGTTGTCGCCAAGGATCAATTCCACAAAAGAACTGTGTGGAGGTCTCACGCTGATCTCAATTTCCAAATACTTATAAGCAGTTGGTGTCAATGCGAATCGTCTGCTCAAGATACGAGGCGTATAACGAGGTTTCGATTTATCGAGAAAACTGTAGAAAAAGAATAAAATAGATAAATGATTTATGGAAAAATAGGTTTTGGAAAAATATATGCAAAGTAATACTTACGTATTACTCTGGTTCGATGGAGTTTCACAAGGAATCGGCACGTAATAATTCATACTTGTGCTGCTTCCCACAGAGGAGTACATCGCTGTTGGTTACAAGATTCAAACTGCTTCCACACGGGTGACTGATGCAAGACTGAACATGTAAGGATCGCGTATGATTCTTCGATGTAACAAAATTATATAAGGGAAAGAAAGGGATTATTCCCTTTCCATCAGCATTTCAAGCACCAATGTCAGCGCTGCTTACGTAGAAGTTATTAAAAAATTCTAAGAAATGGAAAAAAGTTAACGTTAAAAGAAACGCAAAGAAAGCCAACTCATCTTTTAAACATTTGTTAACCACTAACAATGGGGAAAGGGAAAAGGAAATAAAACATTGTAGTTTATATAATTTATTTATTTAGTTTTTAAAAAATTTCAACTCTTCTGGCGTGACCACCAGTTAAATAATTTTAATACATTTTGTAATGCGCAATTCTTAACATGGCTTCCACATCGCATAGTATTAGTATCATCTAGATTATTTAAAGATTCGATATCTTCATAATCCGCATCCAGAGTCTCGACGATTAGGTTTTTGCTCACATAATTTTCAAGCAGATCCACCAGCCATTCTAGTTTCTGACATCCCTTGACGTACACCAGAGTCGGATGGCGTCTCGTCGTCGTCGTCGTCATCGTCATCCTCTTCTGTACCAAGCACGGCCGATGTAATTATGCGTTCAGCCATGCTGTACGGTACGTTTCCGTCTTCCCATTGTAATCCATGGTGATTTCTAATCAACCAGGAAGCACACGACTTGTCGGATTTTGTGAGGAGACTCCACGGCATGGGGTGTGTAAAAATGTAATGCGCCAGAACGACCCCCTTTCGCAACACCGCCACCTCCTTCACGACAAATTTCATCCCGACGGTGTAATCCTTGCAGATCGACAAACGTTGGCACGATCATGATGCAACGAAGGAGCGATCTGTACTGTACCTTTATCGCGATTGCATCTTCCTCTCTTATATCGGAATATTTGCAGATAATGCAATTTACGTGATCTTGCGCACTACGTTCGACAACGGGCTGTATTCGATTATGCGATCATGCAAAATGAGACAATAGGCGGTAGTATTCGCGGGTACATTCTCTTTGCAGTCAAATTCTATTCGCACATCCACGGTGGCGCTCTTGACGGACTCGTTCTGTCGCGAGCAATCAATGACCACAAAAGGTCCATGCGTCAGGAATGTGACCACGGTGCACAACGTTTCGTAACAATCGATTCCGTAATAAGCTTTACGGAAACGTGCATACATATCAAAAAGGATGGCGTATCGTTTTTTGTCAATGTCTAGATTCATATCGTCGTATGGATAAAATTCAGAGTTTAGATAAAGTTTCACGTTGGTCAAGTTACAGTGGTCGAATCGACTAGCATCTCGAGACATAACATTCTTTCGGCCAGTTTGGAGAGCAAAGATGACATATCGCGGTTTTTCTAGCTGAGTCGCAGTTTTGACGGCCCATGAATGCTTCGTTGTGCTCTGCAGCAGGGGATACTCGTACAGATCCCAAGAACGGAAACTTATACTCAGGTAACGCCCGTTTTCCAAGGCGCGCAGCATCGATAGCTTGTTGACCTCGTTTAACGTAACATGAGGCATTCGCCACTGTACTTTAAACAATTCGACTTCCGGCTCCGTACGTCGGATTTCCCACAATGGTATTATTGTCGCTACGCGCTCGTATCAAAATTAATTCGTGACGAGCGTTAACAACCACGCGTTTGTAATCTTCGCAAAAGCCCAGCAACATCTTGAGCGGTACGCAAAAGTTGAAATATCCTTCCGGTATGTTTGATGCAATGTCCCATCCAGCGTTCCGCATGATCGAAGCATTGTCGTACGTTAGCGATACATAGTTCTTGATAGTACTGGTTATTCCAACGTTTCTGCTGCGATCAATCTCCACGCCGTTGAGTTCATATCGAATTTCATCAAACATGAACGCCACACAATTATTTACAAACGTTGCCTGCGACTCGTCGTTCCTTTTCTTTATCCTCAATATTCCTTCAACGTAGAGAAAACTTTCACACGGCAACGTATACAGATCCTGCTGTTGTATGGGTATTCGTATCTCGTCGCTATGCTCAAACGTTGTGTTGGCGTACGGGTTGTACGTGTGAGTCTCGATCTTGACGATGCGATCGTCAAAGACCGGCTCGCCTCCGACCTTAAGGATATCGATCATATTTTCTCAGATATTTCGCACCGCGAATCCCAAAGATTGCAAAAATTCAACGTTCAATGCTCTTAACTTCTTCTTCGTGTTTTTAGCGCAGCCTGACAACGATAATGATGGTGATGGTGATGATTGAATGATATCGTTGGTCACTACCGTAGTGTAGATAGTCTTATCTCTTGCGTGCTCTGAGTCGTTCAATACGAGCATCTCATATGTCGCGCACACTCACACGCGCGTTATCGCTGCTGCCGTCGTACGTGTAATCTCACGGTGATCTCCTCTCCTCGAAAATCAAGCAATTGTCCGTCTTGATCCACGACGCGTATCGTTAGCTCCGTAATGCTCCGCGCGAGGATCGGCAGATAAATGATTTGCGCCGCGGCGTTTCCGATATCTTATATCCTGGTGGCACGTTCGGAGAAAATTCATGTATCGTATGAACACGTTTACCGTTGCTGTACGCACCCGCGGTCACGTTACACTCTATGCGGATTATGTTTATGTTAATGATATTAATCGGTTGATCGGATTGGTGCCATTTTCCCGGTGGCAATATACGCTCTGGCGAGAATCCCAGCAACGATCCAATGTTGTTGGGCTTGCTAAAGTTTACTCTGAAAGCGCAATTGATCTCGCTCTTCATCGTGTTGTAATTAGCACGGAGCACCATCGGGTATTTTACAGTCTCGTCTTCGTCCTCGTAATCGTCCTCGTCCTCGTTGCCGTTTGCGCGAATTTCACTTCTGACGGTCCCCTCTCGCGTGATATCCGCGACCGATGTATGATTATCGCGATTGTTAAAACGACCTACGCGTCGGCCGCGTTGCGGGCGTTTCCGTAAAATTCCGCGTTTCAAAAACTAGTGTATGGCTTGTATCTCGTACGACCCCTCGGGAATCGTAATTTCCGTGTCATCCTCGTCAAAATAGAATTTATTATTCGAGGAATTTACGTTCGGTATCGTGTGATAAGTTTCAAAAACTGTTAGACCGAGCTCGTAGTCGCCATCGCTCAAATCTACGGCGGGAAAGTAGTGCACCGCGAGGATGCTGCTCTTCCCGGTCAGCGTGAATGTCATAGACATGTCGGGAAAACCGTTCGACTAACACTGAGTCTCCGCGGGCACCGTCAGCTTTTAAATTCGCGCTGATTCATCGATCGTCTGGAGAAATCGTAGACACAATTGTCCGCAGATGTTCTGATCATAAGTTTGAAAGGGCGTGTGATTGTACTCAATCTTTGTCACGCTCGGTTCGAAATATCGCACCAACTCCTTCGACGGTCGAAGATTACCGAAACTGTCGAAATACATCACGCGGTTTTCCCTCTTTGCATACGCCACCCAATGAGTACCGGGACCAGATGCATCGTCCAAATTTACAATACCGCTCTCGTTTCGTCGTATGCCGTCGATCGGTAACGAGTCACGCATGAAGACACCTCTAAAATACGGAATGCGCATACGCTTTGCCAGTTGTTGCAGTTGTACGTTGGTAGTTGCACCCGTGGGCATATTTAACGTCTCTTTGACGTTTTTTTTTCCTTTCTTCTTCTTTGATGTCACTCCCTGCCCGCGTTTGTATGGAGCGAGATAAAGTCCACGACCTTCCATGGCGCGATTGTGACGTCGCATCTCTTCTAACTGACGCAACGCGGCTTTGTTATCGTTCACGGCTTTTGCCACCCCCGCCGCCCCGCCAGCCAGAGAACCGAGAACTCCCAGCAACGGTAGAATCGGTAATACACCTCCTCGTTTCGATGCTGGAAGTATCCGTTTTTTCGATGCTCTCTTCTTCTTCTTCTTCACGGTTTTCAAACCCATTCCTAACTTTTGCTTGACATTCATGGTCGCCCAGACGGCTGTAGCGGCAGCTCTCTCTCCGAGAGCGGAATCTTTCGCGATGACACGTTCTAGCGCTCTCTTGGCGTAGTATCTTGTCCGTCGCGTGTCTGTCGATGAGATCGTTGCTACGCGAATACGCTATATCGTGTTCGCGACACGCCGCGTCTAATGGATTAATACCTTGATCACCTCTGGCTAATCGTTCTTCCAGCCGAGTGCCCGGACCGCAAAACTGATAGCCTGGAATATGCAATTCGATTGGGAGTGCGTTTATCGCGCGGTTTAACAGGCTTCCGCCTATTTTCGTTGGCATTCGTAGCAATTCTTTATCAATGGTGCGGGACCGTCGATGTGCGTTCGCTGCCACGGTTGATTGTAATGTTCGTAACAGCGACGATAGGTCTGAACCTCCAAATCCGCCTTTATATGTTCCGGAAGCTTGTCCCAGACGTAATGAATGTGATCACCGCAAATTTGCAACAGAACAGCTTTGGGCACAAATTGCAACTGTTCGGCGCTGAAATCGCAAATATCGGATGGTCTTGATAACAGGACGAACATCTTTGCTACTGAGCGACTCGCGGTTCCGCGCACCTATAAATAGGCGCTTGATTCAGCCCTCCAGTCAGGCAGTGTGAAAAATGAAGTTCGTGCAACAGCCGTTGGCCATACTCGTGAAAAATTATGACAACAGATCACGGTAGATGGGGAAAAACGCGGAGAAGCGTAGGCACGGTACGATGCTACCGACTACTATACGCGCAATCATTTGCGGTCCCTCGAATTGCGGTAAAACCAACGTTCTGATAAGCTTGTTGGAAAGTCCGCACGGTGTACGTTTCGAAAGCGTGTACGTGTACTTAAAGTCGCTACAGCAGCCGAAATATCGATATCTAGAAAATTTATTAACATCGATCGATGGAATCGGCTACTTCACGTTCTCCAACAACAGTGACGTCATTCCGCCGAGCGATGCGTGTCCAAACTCGATCTTCGTTTTCGATGACGTGGCATGTGACAAGCAAAACGCGGTGAGAGAGTACTTTTCAATGGGCAGGCATTCGAGCGTTGACTGCTTTTATCTCTGTCAGACCTACGCGAGAATACCCAAACATTTGATACGCGACAACGCGAACCTGTTGATCCTATTCAAACAAGATGGCACCAATCTGAAACACGTGTACAACGATCACGTGAATACCGACATGTCGTACGATGAATTTTGCGCGTTGTGTCGTGAATGTTGGCAGCACGATTACGGATTCGTAGTGATAGACAAGGACAGCTCGCTTAACAATGGTCGATACAGAAAAGTATTTAACGTGTTCGCGATACCGCAAAAGCGGTCAGTCGTTGTCTATCACTACGAATCCGTAATCGTGCTGCCAACATTCACGACACAACGCGCAAAATTCATCGTACGACATGTCGGTATTCACGTGATCGTTGTACACGTGTTTTAGATTGGTGCCATCTTGTTTGAATAGGATCAACAGGTTTGCGTTGTCGCGTATCAAATGTTTGGGTATTCTCGCGTAGGTCTGACAGAGATAAAAGCAGTCAACGCTCGAATGCCTGCCCATTGAAAAGTACTCTCTCACCGCGTTTTGCTTGTCGCATGCCACGTCATCGAAAACGAAGATCGAGTTTGGACACGCATCGCTCGGCGGAATGACGTCATTGTTGTTGGAGAACGTGAAGTAGCCGATTCCATCAATCGATGTTAATAAATTTTCTAGATAACGATATTTCGGCTGCTGTAGCGACTTTAAGTACACGTACACGCTTTCGAAACGTACACCGTGCGGACTTTCCAACAAGCTTATCAGAACGTTGGTTTTACCGCAATTCGAGGGACCGCAAATGATTGCGCGTATAGTAGTCGGTAGCATCGTACCGTGCCTACGCTTCTCCGCGTTTTTCCCCATCTACCGTGATCTGTTGTCATAATTTTTCACGAGTATGGCCAACGGCTGTTGCACGAACTTCATTTTTCACACTGCTGACTGGAGGGATGAATCAAGCGCCTATTTATAGGTGCGCGGAACCGCGAGTCGCTCAGTAGCAAAGATGTTCGTCCTGTTATCAAGACCATCCGATATTTGCGATTTCAGCGCCGAACAGTTGCAATTTGTGCCCAAAGCTGTTCTGTTGCAAATTTGCGGTGATCACATTCATTACGTCTGGGACAAGCTTCCGGAACATATAAAGGCGGATTTGGAGGTTCAGACCTATTGTCGCTGTTACGAACATTACAATCAACCGTGGCAGCGAACGCACATCGACGGTCCCGCACCATTGATAAAGAATTGCTACGAATGCCAACGAAAATAGGCGGAAGCCTGTTAAACCGCGCGATAAACGCACTCCCAATCGAATTGCATATTCCAGGCTATCAGTTTTGCGGTCCGGGCACTCGGCTGGAAGAACGATTAGCCAGAGGTGATCAAGGTATTAATCCATTAGACGCGGCGTGTCGCGAACACGATATAGCGTATTCGCGTAGCAACGATCTCATCGACAGACACGCGACGGACAAGATACACGCCAAGAGAGCGCTAGAACGTGTCATCGCGAAAGATTCCGCTCTCGGAGAGAGAGCTGCCGCTACAGCCGTCTGGGCGACCATGAATGTCAAGCAAAAGTTAGGAATGGGTTTGAAAACCGTGAAGAAGAAGAAGAAGAGAGCATCGAAAAAACGGATACTTCCAGCATCGAAACGAGGAGGTGTATTACCGATTCTACCGTTGCTGGGAGTTCTCGGTTCTCTGGATGGCGGGGCGGCGGGGGTGGCAAAAGCCGTGAACGATAACAAAGCCGCGTTGCGTCAGTTAGAAGAGATGCGACGTCACAATCGCGCCATGGAAGGTCGTGGACTTTATCTCGCTCCATACAAACGCGGGAGGGAGTGACATCAAAGAAGAAAGGAAAAAAAAAAACGTCAAAGAGACGTTAAATATGCCCACGGGTGCAACTACCAACGTACAACTGCAACAACTGGCAAAGCGTATGCGCATTCCCTATTTTAGAGGTGTTTTCATGCGTGACTCGTTACCGATCGACGGCATACGACGAAACGAGAGCGGTATTGTAAATTTGGACGATGCAGCTGGCCCCGTACTCATTGGGTGGCGTTGCAAAGAGGGGAAACCGCTTGATGTATTTCGACAGTTTCGGTAATCTTCGACCGTCGAAGAGTTGGTGCGATATTTCGAACCGAGCGTGACAATATTGAGTACAATCACACGCCCTTTCAAACTTATGAAGAACATCTGCGGACAATTGTGTCTACGATTTCTCCAGACGATCG
>JASTWR010002168.1:0-25190 GCA_030770355.1 Harpagoxenus sublaevis
ATGAAAACGTACAAACTTAGAACAGAAATAACTAACTAAACGTGAGATGCAAACTAGTTGCCATGCATTGACGCTCGTACTTATATAATATATTTTATGCTGCGCGAAAACTGTTTTATCAAAATGTAATTTTTGTTTGCTGATATACGCAGGAACAATATATGCGTGGCGGGGTGCAAGGGGAAGGACGGAGTTCCCCTCTCCGCCCACGCATATGTTTGTTCCAGTGTATATAAGCAAACGAAAATTACATTTTATTTATAAATCTTCCTTTGTTAATAACTTTTTAATAAACAACGAGCGATGGTGAAAATCTTTTGTACGTTACTCAGGATAATATTCTTGACAACATATCCAGACAGCCAAGTCTGTCGGAAGAGCAGATCTCGCAAAATATCTGCTACAAAGTTTGTCGGCAGGAAGACTACAGATTTGATGCCGGTTTTGATATATCACATGATGTTATAGACAGAACGCCAACAGAAGTATAACAGAATCTGCTAACATAATCAGGCAGCAGATTGGTAGCAAAAATCGAGCAGATTCTGGCTGGAATCGTTCAGGTTCAGTACGGTTTCTGCTGCCAATCTGCTTAGGTACATTGTCTCTGTCAGTAGGCTCTGTCTACGCGATTTCTGCTGTCAATATGGTTGATGTCAGTCTGCTGACATACCTATCTGATCAAATCTGTTACCAATCTGCCGACAGACTGCTATCATTTTGTTTACTGGGATATGTCAAGGTCAAGGTTATTGGAGATTGGTTCCTATATCCATGATAGTGCATAGATAATCCTTTTTTTGGGCATATGCTGCCTGACCTAACACGCTTCTATAACGATTGCATGCTTCCGGAAATCTTGGATAGTCGCCATAATAGGCGTATGCCAATAAGGAATCCAACATATATTATAGAAGCAAAGGAAGAAGCAGCTAAAAAAAAAACTATTTCAAAAAGTAATCAGCAAAATGCAGTAAAGAGCAAAAATATCATTAAAAAAATAACGAATGTGACATTTCGCCGATAAAATCAACAATTACTACTGCTCTGATTGCTCGAGATATGGAGCAAGATGATGAATGCTCATATATTGGTACAAGCTCCAAGCGAGATATAACCGAAGAGGATAAGGCAAGACAAATTTGAAATTTAGTGAAATTATTATTCCTATTTCCATTGTAAAAGACAGTTATATCTGACAGCAAACTAACGGACGAATCGATAGATTCATTTTTATCATAACCAAAAAACAGACTTTGAAACGCGTGTACAATTTCAAACACTTTCTGGTATGATTCCGCTATTAACAAGTGACAATTCTGTTCAATATAATTTTAATTATATGTTCTATCTGTTTGAATAAAGAATTGATAGAATTTTATCTAAACTTTAATCAATATACTTTAATAGCGGATATTACGAAAACATTCAAATCTTATCCAAGGATGATATTTCTGATAATCGATATCTAATCTGAATGGAACATATTAATAAGAAAGACTTTGCATAAGGATATATATTAATTTGCACAATTGTTGAAATATATCACAATGAATTTGAGAACGTTGAACTGAAAGTGTATAGATTTTCCACTGACTATTAACAAGATACATTTATATGTCCAAAATCAGAGACGGTACGAAAAACATGTTCCACCATCCATCATGTTCTGTCTAAAAACCTGACGGAAGAATTGTTCGCAAAGAAAGATCTAATGCAATTAAATCAGCTTTTCCTTATTGATGTATGAATCATAGTTCATAGCGATTCTGTGATTCGATTCCTATTATGATAAATCCGGAACTCAGGATTCAGGTAATTTCGGGCCTGGAAATCAGGGCAATCACATTCTATCAGATAAACCTGATCGAATCAATGCAATTGGATTAGGTTTTCCTTATTGATTTATGAATCATACTTTATTGCGATTCTGTGGTTTATTTCCTATCATGATGAAACCGAAACTCAGGATAGTAAGAATTCAGATAATTTTGGGCGTGGAAATCAGGGACGACATGGAAAACACGTTACACCATCAATCACGTTCTATCAGATAAATCTGATCGAATCAATTCAATTGAATCAGCTTTTCCTTATTGATGTATTGTTGTGCCGGTACGGGGTTGGAGCCGGCCACTGGGTTCGGGATCCGTCGCAGGATGCAGAATAACACTCTCTAATGCCCTTGTTTCACTTGTTATTTAATAAACCGGCTTTGATTTACAGAGATTGCTTAATTTCACTACCCTGACAATGGTTGAATTTAGACGTTAGTCGGTACGCGTTTCGGTTTAGGACTGCCCGCCCGATCTTCCGAATCGGCGGTATTTATATTACCGGGTCGATGTTCTGTTGCTAACTCGGGGGCTCCCGAGTTAGCGTTGTCGTCAGCGCTCTGCGCTGACCTTCGCATCAGCGCTTTCGGTCAACCTGGAGTTGAACGCTCTGGGTTCCGGTGTCGGTTTGCATCGGATGATCGTCGTCCGATGCAAACGTCAGGTTTTTCGGCGGATTTCGTACTTGAGTTTAGTTGCTAGGGTCGGATTACTTATATCGTTGTGCGCTCACAACATCCCTCCCCCCGTGGAAGAAGAAAAACTGAGGTGTCGGAGGTTTTTCGTTATTTGCGTTTTTCTCTTCTCGGGAGGTTACATTCTACTTTGTTGATTTATTTTTCTAGTCGTCGACGGAAATCGCTTCGTGTGTCTTTTTTTGTTTTCTTTTTTATCACCCATATGGTGATTACGATTCCTATTAGTAGTACACCTGTGGTCACGGAGCCCACGGGATAGATTACATATTTATTCGAGTACCAGTTTGCTTGATTGTTTCTAATTCCTCGTCTATTTGTTCTAAGTTCAGGCTTAATTTCCTTAGTTCCGCGGGGTCGTTGATTACCGGTTCCAAATGTAATTCTATATCTGATTTTTTATTCTTTCGTTATCTTTAGTTGTCGCTTTAATTGTTAAGTTAAATTGTGGTAGATTTATTTGTATATATTTAATGTTCGTTTGTTTTTTCGTTCGTAGGGTTACGTCTGCTGTAGTCAGTTTACAATTGTCGTTTAGTTTTATTTTTCCTGTTCCTTTTATTTCAATTCTATTCTCTACTTGGTTGTTGCATTGTATCGTTATTTCTTGTTTAGACGGGGTGGAAAACAACCATGCTTGAGGTTCCGCTAGCGCTATCCAGAACGTCACGTGAGATCGGATGTGACGTTGTTCGCAGCTATTCTGGTGTCCCGGTGTCTTTACGTATATTTGCACCTCGCATGGTGCGTTTCGCTGTTACAAAATATGTGGGGTGACTCATATCGCATATGAAATTCGAGTCGGCGTGTATGCATTTATTTAGGTCGTTTTCTTTTAGCGTGAGGTAGTTGCGATTCATTTTGTCTATTGCTATGAGTGTGTGAGTGGTGTCGGGAATCACAAATATGTTTTTATTATTGTGTATCGGTAGTGGATTTACCCGTACAATTTCGTAGTTTGGAAACGTTACAATGGGGAAAGATATAATAGTGTAAACTCCGGTTATTTCGTAATACGCACTTATTTTTACAAAATTTTGGATGGTATTCCAGTTTTCTATCTGTACTTTGAAAGGGAAATAGGTGCCTTGGGCAAGGTGTGCTGTTGCTTCTTTTAATTCCGATATAATTTGTTCAATTGGTAAAAGTCGTACGAGTAGTATGTCGTGTTTGGTGTAGGTCAAGTATTCTAAGACTTCTTCTACGTCGTTTATTAGTTTATTCATTATCGCGGTTATCACCAACAAGTGTTCGTCTATTTCTTCGCGGCCTATTAATTTGACATTTTTTGTTGTACCCTTCTCGTAACGTTCGCTAGTAGATTTTCGTTGTTGTTTATTGCTTTCTGTAAGGTTTCTATATGTCCTAGTGTCGCGTTTATAATTTTGATCTGATTTCTTGCCGCGTGCTGTATCGTATTTCGCTGATTTTGTATTAGGTCTATCTGTTCCTGTATTCGTCGTGCGTCGTCGGCGTCCATTGTTCCGAATAGAGTTTTGCTTACTGTACTATTTGCGTCTATTAGTCCGCGTCGGTTTGTCGGTGGTTTGTATATTGTCTGTAGGCGTAATATTAATTGCGTTAGTTTCGCGTTACTACTCTCTGTTATGCGGAGGATATTGGTGCATGCCTCTTGATTATTTTTATCTAATTTGTCGCATAGGTTCTTGGTTTGTTCTAGATATCGTTGTAATTGCTGGTATCGTATTCCGAAGGATGCTACATCGATTCTAATGGCCAATTTCCACGTTGCTTCTTGTAGCTGCATGGTCCCGATTTTTTCGAAATATATTCCTGGCTTGTCGCTAAATGATGTCACCGCGTAGGGTGACTTCGGTTCGGATGTCACTTCTTTCGCGAAGCATACGATGATAGTAGCTATCCTGCAACGTGAATTTGTTCTATCTTTACTTGTGCTGACGGTGGCTGTAACTAGATGCTACTTTTTAATCGCTTCGAGGGTCTTCGCTTTAGTCTACGTCTGTCCTCAGTCGTGAGCTATCGTCAACGGTTTTGTGAGAAGAAAAAAAAAAAATTTTTTTTTTCTTATTATGTCTCCCCTGGAATTTACGCCAGTTTGTGCTAGTGCTGTGGACCCCGGTAAGGTCCCAGTGGACAAGGAGATCGATGGTCCTGTTTTGGACGTTCCTGTCCGGGGTCTGGGGCGCGCCTACTTGTATGCTGCTATGGTTGCAAGGGGATTCCGGCCCGGACTACATCCCGATGATCCCTGGATTTTCCATGAGCGCATTTTGCGTCAGGCCGGCATCGGTTGTCCTGTTGTTGGCCGGGGACGGAGTCCTGCCGTCCCTGGGGGGCGTGCCCGCTTCCTAGCTAGGTTCCAAAATACTTTTGTGGCCGGACGCGGCCATGGTGGGCCTCGTCGCGAGTGAGGTATGACTATTCTTATCTAATTATTTTTATCTTTATGGCTTGTTCTTTTGCGCTTAGTGTTTTTATTCTTCGATAAATGCTTTTAAACGGTTCGCATGCACGCGTATTGTTTTTCGCTTAATTTTAATCGTATAGTTGACATTGTCGTGTTTTTCCGTAATCACGTAGGGTCCTATCCATTGTGATTCCAGTTTCTTTGAGCGGCCTCGTCGTATCGTTTCGTCGTAAAGTAGCACCTTATCGCCTACTTTGAAGGTCGCCTTGTTGCTTTTTTATCAAATTGTAGTTTTGATTTCGCTTTCTCGTCCTTCGTATTTTCTCTCGCGATTTGATTCGCTGCGCGGATCCGCTCTCGTAGTTCTTTCGCGTAATCCTCGTATGAATATGTTAATTTCGGTGGTTTTGTTAGAGCCGTCGGTAGGTCAGGTCGGTGCCCGTAGACCAATTCGAATGGCGTGAACCCGGTAGTAGAGTGTGGCGTCGTATTATATGTAAACATTGCGTATGGGAGCCATTCGTCCCAGTCAGTTTGGTCTTGGTTTACATAATGTCTCAGGTACTCGGCGAGAGTGCGATGCGATCTCTCTAGTGCGCCGTTACTCTCAGGGTGATATGCCGTTGTTTGAATTTTATCAATTTTCAGTAATTTGCACATATTTTTAAACATTTCGCTCGTGAAGTTTGTTCCTTGGTCCGTGAGAATTTTTTCGGGTATTCCATGTTCTAGCACTATTTTAGTGACGAATGCTTTGGCGATTGTATTCGCTTCCTGATTCTCTACGGGTATTGCTTTACTAAACTTCGTGAGATTATCTTGGAATGTCAAAATATATTTGTTTCCGTTATTTGTGATAGTCAACGGGCCTACGATATCGAGCGCGCATTTCTCGAACGGACGCTCGGGTGTATCTGTGATAATTAATGGCATCTTGGTTTTCCTACTTAACTTGTTCTTCTGACACAGTTCGCATTTACTTATGTAGTTTTCTATGTCTGTCGTAATTCCGTGCCAGTTGTGCCGTAATCGAATTCGGTTTCAACGTTCGAGTGACTCCTTGATGCCCTCCTATGGGTGAGTCATGATACTCGAATAATATCTGCCGCTTTTCTTCCTCGGTGTATCCCTTGGCGTGTCCTCTTCTTGTTGTGTCATATGTATCGCCGGCGTCTCCGTTATCGGGTTTCGGCTCAGCGCATCGGCGTTGACGTTATTCTTTCCTGCTTATGCACGATCTCATAGTCGTACTCCTCTAATTTTAATCTCCACCGGATTAATCTCGATCCGGGGTCGGTTACATTGAATAGCCATATCAGTGGCTTATGGTCGGTTATTATTTTAAACCTAGTACCGTATAAATAGGGGCGGAAATGTTTAACCGCCCATACGATCGCTAATAATTCTTTTTCGGTCGTGTTATAATTTTGTTCTGCCTTACACAAAACTCTGCTGGCGTAAGCAATCGGCCGATCTTGGCCTACTGGCCCCTGCGACAGTACGGCTCCGATGGCGTAATCGGATGCGTCTGTCGTCACCAGGAATTCTTGATTGAAATCTGGGTAATTCAATACGGGTGCCGTCGTTAATTTTTCTTTTAATAGATCGAACGCATTTTGCTGTTCAACCGTCCAAACGAATTTTTCGTCCTTTTTGTGAGTTTGGTTAGTGGTTTTGGCTATTTAGGAAAAATTATTTATAAATTTTCGGTAGTATCCTGCTAGACCGATAAACGATTGGATATCTTTTATTCTTTTGGGAGTCGGAAACTCTCTTACTGCTTGCAGTTTGGTCGGGTCTGGCGATATCCCTTCTTCTGAAATTACGTGTCCTAGATAAACTACCTCTTTTCTTAAGAATGCGCACTTGTCAGGCTGTAGCTTTAAATTAAATTGCCGGAGTCTTATTAGCACCGCGATTAGTCGCTTCAGGTGCTCCTTCAAGGATGCTCCGTATATTACTATGTCGTCTATATAAACGAAACATTTTAACCCTAGTAGTCCGGCTAGTACTGCGTACATTAGCCGTTGAAATGCGGCTGGCGCGTTTTTCAAACCGAACGGCATTCGGTTGAATTCGAAATGTCCGTCCGGGGTGGAGAATGCTGTCTTCTGCTTGTGATCTTCGCGCATCGGAATTTGATGGTATCCCGAGGCTAAATCTAACACCGTAAAATACTTCGCGTTACCTAGCTGGTCGAGTATGTCGGTGATATTCGGCATGGGGAAGGAATCTCCCATCGTCAGGTCGTTCGCTTTTCTGAAATCGATCACGACGCGAAATCTAATTTTTCCGGACGCGTCAGGCTTTTTCGGGACAACTATTATTGGTGCGTTCCATTGACTCGTGCTGGGGCGAATTATTCCTTCGTCTAGCATTTTCTGTATTTGCCGTTTGACTTCGGCCTTATGCTTCTCAGGTAACCGATACGGTTTCACGTTCGCTGGCGCGCTATCTGGGCGCGTATTTATTTCGTGCTCAATGGCTGTGGTCGCACTTAAAGTGTCTCCTTCTAGAAAAAAAACGTCGCAGAATTCATCGCATATTAATTCGACTTCTTTGCGTTCTTCCTCGTTCAGATGTTCGGTTTGTATTTGATCGCGTAATTTTTTCTGTCTCTCGGTGACAGGTTCGCGCTCTTCGTTCGCTTGTAACGTGAGCATGTTCGCGGCGTCGTTCGCCGGCACGTCTTCTAGTGTTACGTGTGGAGTGAGGAGCTCCACCGGCTTGTCCGTCACGTTCAACACGCTGACTGGGCAAGTGAATTCGACGGGTTTTACTAGACAATGCCCGATAAATACTCCTGGCGCAAGCTCGCCGCTCCTCACGATGCCTACCCGATTATGATCGGTGGTTGCCTTCACGATTGTCTCGCTGTGAGGGGGTAAGATTACCTTTCGAAATGGCCGGAGTTTGAATATAGTTTTTCCTATTTTGACATGTTTCGACGCGTTCGAGATATCGGCCTTGTGTTTGGTAAGGAAGTCGTTCCCGAGTATCCCTTCGTACTCTATCGGGAAATCGTCCTTCACTACATACATGGTATGTCGAATCTTCCTTTTTCCGAGGTCCACCGTGGCCTTAATTTTTCCAAGCGTATGGATCTGATGTCCGGTCACGCCTATTAGAGCTAGACGTTCCTCCTTTATCATCGTTTTGCCCTTTAGGTTTCCTACCTTAATAAGGGTCAGAGTCGCTCCCGAATCGAGTAAAAAATTCATCTCGCCTCTTTCTGCCTCTTGAATCGGCAGTGTAATCATGTCTAACGGGCCCACTTTATGCTTCTCCGTTATCTGGGTCACCCGATACTCTTCTGCGGCACGCGCTTTAGTCTGTCGCGGTCTCTCCTCTTCCTCTTCGCTACTGCTGGCGGTCGATGATTCATCGCTCGTCGCTTGCGCTTTGTGCTTCCTTATCGCGCTCACGGGCGCTTGCTTTGCGCTGCTCGCTTTCGCTTTACGTGATCCGTCCGCTCTAGGCCGTCCGTTCAACCACCAGCATTCTTCTCGCTTGTGCCCGATTTTCTTGCAGTGGCTACACTCCACCGCATTTATTCCGTTGGGCTTGTCCGCCCTTGGTAAAGCGAATTTGTTTGCTTGCCGGCTCGGACGGCAATCTCGCCCGTAATGGCCGGTCTTTCCGCACTTATGGCACTCCACTGGTGTACTTCTCGGGTTTCGGGCATTTTCTGCGGAAAATTTATTTTTTGATGATGCCGGCCCATGTCTCGGGAAGGGCCCTCTGACTTTTTCCTCCGCACTAGCGCCGGTTATCGCTTCTTGTAGGCTCGTGTATCTCTGCGCTCGTACTAGCATTTTAATGTCCTCGTGCAGCCCGATCTGGAAATTATGTAGGGCTTGCATCTTGATGCTTTCCAGGATCGCCTTCTGTTGCTCCTGCGTGTGCCCTTGGCCTTCCTCCATGGCCTCGTATAGTTCGCGGGCGAGTTTCTCTACTCGACGCCCGAATTCTTGCGCTCTTTCGCCTGGTTTTTGCTTCAGGGAATTAAATTCTAATTGTAGGTGCGTCATGCCTCGCTTTCCGAGGTATTCGGTTTCTAGCTCGCGTTTCAGCTGCTCGAAATCGCGTATATCGCGCGTATCGAAGTCGGTCATGGCTTTGCCTTTGAATTTTGTACATAGGATAGCTTCTAATAACATGGCTTCGTCCGCGGGCTGTATGTTTTTCATCGCGTATGTACTCGCATTTATGAATTCGCGAACTCGCTCTCTCGATTCTCCGTTAATTTCGGGGACCATATTTCGGGCTTCCTTTAGGCTGAGGAACCCTATATTGTGTCCTGGCTGGTTTCTAACGTCGCTCGTCGTGCGCCCGTAAGTCACGTCCAGGGGGCCCTGGCTACGTACCCGGCGGTCGAGCGCGTTGGTGTGATCGTACGCGGCGTTTTCTACTCGTCTCATACGGTTTTGTAGTTCGCGGATAGCGCGAAGGATTTCGGTCGAACGATCGAATTCGGCCGCCGCGGATTGATCCATGCGCTCCTGCATGTCGCGCACCAAATGTAGTATGTCGGTAATTAAGGAGGCATCCGGCACTCCTGTTTGTGTTGGCTCGGCGGGTCGCGGTTGGTCTCTTTCGGACGGTCGCGGATTTGCCGCTCGCAGCCGGTTAATTTCCTCGCCCACCTGCTCGGGGGTCACGTCGACGCGTGCTTCGAGGTTCGTTGTCGTCCTTTGTTGGCTCATTTTGAGAGCTTTGGGAGTATAATCCTCTTCGGTAGGATCGAACACGTCGCTGTCGTATGACGTTAGCGAGAATTCTCCTCTCCCGGAGTTATTGCCTTGTGTATCGGCTGAGGTGTCAGAACGTGCGTCTGTGACGGTTGGGTGCAGTCTAAGTACGTCGCGTTCGTTTTCGTCGCTATTCGCGATGTCGTTTTCGTCGCTATTCGCGATGTCGTTTTCGTCGCTATTCGCGATGTCGTTTTCGTCGCTATTCGCGATGTCGTTTTTGTCGCTATTCGCGATGTCGTTTTCGTTGCTATTCGCAGTTTCGTTTTCGTCTGTGCCCGCTGTATCTCTCTCGTGGTTGTCTCGGGGACCGTCGAGATCGCCTAACAGACTAGTATCCGTGAAGGAAAATTCGCGTTCTAGTATTACGTTCGGGTGCAATTCGAGTACCGGTGATTCTTCGGTCGAGAATCGCGATTCTAAATTTCGTCGGATGGGGTCTAGAACGGAGCTATCCGCATGTGATATGGCGCGAGTGATATCGGCTACGCTCGGTAGCTTGATGCGCTCGCTCGCTTAAAACAAACGACGCGTTTCTAGCGGGGCGGTTATGTTCGCCCTCCGACATTTACAGGGTTAGCGCCTTCAATTTCGTACGTCGGTGCTGAAACATCGCTCGCGAAAACTTTCAATTCGTCGCTCGCGATAGTACGTAACATGGAACGGACTTACAGTACGGTCGCACGCATGGTGTCCGCTTTCTGCCGTCGCCGCGTCGGAGTCCGGCAGGGCCGCTTCGCTGCTCCGCGTTCTCTCTGCTTCGCGGGGTCTCGACTGCGCTGCTCCGCTGTCCGGCTGGGTGCGTCCCTGGGGCGCTGCCTCGGCTGTTGAGTCCGTGCGGTAGGTCGGGGCCTTTCCGGTGTCACTGTTGCACTCGGGGCTGCTACCGCCGTCTCCGTCACTCTGGCTTCATGTATGGCGGGGCAGTCACCGCTGTCTCTTTCTCGCTCGGGATTCTGGCGGGCTTCTCCTCTCTGGGATGCTTCTCCGCTCTTACTAAATCGAGCTCTCTGATTTGCAGACGTCTCTCAGGCAGGATGTCCTCTGGTCCGGTTGGCAGGATCCCACCGCTGCCACCAAATGTTGTGCCGGTACGGGGTTGGAGCCGGCACTGGGTTCGGGATCCGTCGCAGGATGCAGAATAACACTCTCTAATGCCTTTGTTTCACTTGTTATTTAATAAACCGGCTTTGATTTACAGAGATTGCTTAATTTCACTACCCTGACAATGGTTGAATTTAGACGTTAGTCGGTACGCGTTTCGGTTTAGGACTGCCCGCCCGATCTTCCGAATCGGCGGTATTTATATTACCGGGTCGATGTTCTGTTGCTAACTCGGGGGCTCCCGAGTTAGCGTTGTCGTCAGCGCTCTGCGCTGACCTTCGCATCAGCGCTTTCGGTCAACCTGGAGTTGAACGCTCTGGGTTCCGGTGTCGGTTTGCATCGGATGATCGTCGTCCGATGCAAACGTCAGGTTTTTCGGCGGATTTCGTACTTGAGTTTAGTTGCTAGGGTCGGATTACTTATATCGTTGTGCGCTCACAACAATATATATAAAATAAAAGTTAGTGTATTTCTTATTTTCGGTCAAATAAAAGTTGAACAATAACACCGAGAGCATATGTACATAGACATAATGCGCATTTACATATGCGTACGTTCATACACATAATGTGTATACTCTCACACATATAGTTATCATACGCGCTGTAATTTTGCGTGTACGCACATATGTGTATATGTATATTATAATACACATGATATATATGCCTTACACTTCCGACATTGCATATATAATTCCAGTATATGATATATATACATATACTAGAAGAATTACCAATGCAATGTCACGGAATAATACAAACGAGCCTCGGTAGTATGTGGTGCTCTCAGCACACGCGTCACGGTACGCTCTTGTATGCACGGGAGCTATCCGTTGTGTTTGTGAATATGACATAAAGATAAATCAATAATATGGAAAGCGCAAACTAAAAATGTCGATAATACCGACATTAGAAACGCTGTGTTATCGATATTTTTAGTTCCGCTAGGCGGCGCAGTATTCCGGTCGGAGTTTGGCGTTTGCTATAGGATCCCCTTAAGCCTAGTTGGAACTTAATCCGCTCGCTAGTTATCGAGATCTCAAAATCTCGGGTACTCGCAACTCGTTGCGTCGCGTTAATAGAGCCACGGCGGTCTCGCTTTGCGCGTACTTGGCGCGAGGCACTACTGTGTCTCTTGATTACTTTGATTTTTTCAAGGTAAATATATTACTTGGATTCTTTCAAAGCAGATTATTAACATAAATTATAATTTTAAACAATAAGCAAAACCCGTTCGTAATTACCCTAGCTACGATTCGGCATTGCCCCGCGTGCGGCGAGTAACTCCGAATGGCAAAGTTTTGCGTGTTGTTTAAAATTGTTTATGTTGAAAATTTATAAATGTTATTGTAATTTAAAGCCAAATAACTGGAATATTACTTGAAATAGACTTCTATAATTGATAAATAATTGTCAGCTTTATTTAACTTTTCCCTTAGATGTTCGCAATTCTTCCATTCTCCCATACCCTTAAAACTATTTTCGTTAATAAATTTATTGTGGAATAAGTAGGTATTTGTAAGCAATAACCAAGTCAATATCTCATCGGGTCTAAGAGATATTGAAAAATCCGTAAAAATATATTTTACCCCTTTTTACCCCCTTAAGAGTCGAATTTTTAAAAATCCCTTCTTAGTGGGAGCTTACGTCATAAAAGAAATGTACCTACTTCCCAAATTTCATGTTTCTACGTTCAGGGGTTGGGCTGGGCGTTGATGAGTCAGTTTACGGTAATTAAATACCGTAGCAAAGTACATAATTTAGCAAAATTTGTGTTTTTTTACGTTTGCAAAAGACATTACGTTTGTCTTAGACGGTAAAAGGTATAATGTTTATAAGAGAGACAACAACATATGGCTGTAAAAGACACCATGTCTGTAAGAGACACTATGGCCGGTATTCATAGTCGGATCTTATATTTAAGACCGTCTTAAGTACTATCTTAAGATGTAATGAACCAATCACACAGCCGTATTAGCGTCTTAAGACATTACTTAAGACAGTTTTAAAATAAGATCCGACTAAGAATACCGGCCTATGTCTGTAAGAGATTCTGTGTCTGTAAGAGACACCATGTCTGTAAAAGTTTCTGTGTCTGTAAGAGACACCATGTCTGTAAAAAATTCAGTGTCTAAAAAACTGCCCGCCACACGCGGGGCAATGCCGTAGCTGGGGTAATTACAAACGGGTTTTGCTTATTGTTTAAAATTATAATTCATGTTGAAAATCTATAAATATTAATTACTGTAGTTTAAAGTACTTTTCGATTTAAAGTAATCAAATAACTGGAGTATCATTTAAAGCAGAGCCGGGATTTACTTGCACATTTCGGGCCGATTCCCGAGGCGACGCCTCCTATTCTCCCACTACCGCTCGAGGCTCAGCGGCCGAGCCGCCGAATGCTCACGTGACGCGTCACCTCAGGATCGTCGCGCGTGCTATAAGCATGGTGGAACTGTAGTCGCCCCCGAATAATATTAAATAGCTAGTTATATATATAGACTGTTAGAATATATAATTTTAATTAGGACAATAGTTTCCGCGCCACCCATGGGGTAGTATTGCTGACGCGTTTTTTTTTAAGTGGTTTCCCCAATAGGCCTACTCCACTAAAAAGAAAAATAATGTGAAATTTATTTATGAACAAAAGAGTGGAAATCAAAGGAACAATAAATATTTTAAATATTAAGTCGATTTTTCTAGGCCGTTTACATGATTTTACAATAGATGGGATATCTATAGGGATGTTAGAAGAACTAGCTCGCATTAATGAAGTTAATGATTCATCGCTTAAAGAAGAACGTTTATCGGTTTTTATGATTTTCCTTTTCGAAAACGAGCATTCACATAAGTATGTGGATCCGAACATGGAAAAAATTCGAAGACCAAAATTTTTAAGATTAGGGTAATTTGAATTATTTAAAATTTAAAAAAAATCCGCTCCTTTTTCTGGACGAGTTTTGAGGGAAAGATCATTTTGCAAATCGCAAAGTTCCTCTTGAAATTCTACATTTTGTTGTTCGATTTTTGCAGTGAGAGGATTTTCGAACAGAACTAAGTCCCTTCTAAGACTTTTGAAGTCAGTAAAACGCGTGTCGAACTGACTTATTAATGAGTCAATTAACTGAATATGTTTTATAAAATTACAGCTTGTGCCGTATTCTTCAAAGAGAATCTGGCAAGAGGGATAAAAATGAAGAGTATCTTTTTCTAAATGATTTTTAAATAAAATTAATTTTCTACGAAATGAGTCAATATGACTAACTAATTGACATATTGTTTGGTTGGGCTTTTGCAGCTTTAAATTTAAAGTATTTAAATGATTTGTTACATCGGTGATAAGAGCGAGTTCACAAAGAAAGTCCGTATCTTCGAAGAGAGATTTAATGTCATCATCTTTGCCACTAGACATTTTTTGCAAGAAAAGGAAGATCTCTTTTCTTATCGCAAAAAACTTTTCTAAACATTTTGCAGCACTGAGCTATCGGACTTCACAATGTAGGGGTACATCTGTATAGAGTGCATTATGTTCTTCGAGAAAGTGTTGAAATTTTCGATGAGAAAGAAACTTGTGGCCGCCTTTTATTGAATTGATGATTTTTGTAACAGTTTTCGTGGCGGTAGACAACTTTATAGCTTTCCCACATAATGCTTCTTGATGAATAATACAGTGAATAAGGGGGAATTTTAAATTGCGCTGCTTTATTTGACCGAGGAAACCAATTTTGTGACCTACCATCGCCATCTGTTACTATGGCTGAACATTTTGAAAAATCGGTATTAAATTTTTGAAGTTTTTTCAACGGCTTTAAAAATATCTAGACCTGTTGTTGTGTCATGTAATGGAACAAAATCTAAGAGCTCCTCGACATGTGAAAAATCGTTTTGTACAATTCGAGCAAAAATACTCAATTGACTCACATGTCCAATATCGGTGCTTTCATCTAAACATAATGAAAAATAAGCACAACTTGCTAACAAAAATTTAAGGTTTTCTTCTATCGAACAAGCAATATTAGTAATTCTTGCTGCCACTGTCTTTTTACTTAAAGGAATGCTAGCAGCTTCAGCAAGAGTCAATGAATTGCCGAATGATTTTACTGCCTCGATGAGACATTCCTTTATAAAATTACCTTCCATAAACGGCCTAGAATGTTGTGCAATAAGAAGCGAAATAGCATCCCAGGTACGGTTTTACAAGCGGGGCAGTGTCGCGCCAACGTCGACTGCCGACTGTCGACTGCCGACTGTCGGCTGTAACGTCGCGCCGATGTCGGCCCAATATCCAAATGATAAGATCGGCCCGATGTTCGGTTGTCAGTATCGGGCCGATACTGGTCAGCAGCATCGGCCCAGTACTAGTTGTAACGTCGCGCCGATGTCGGCATAATATCCAAATGATAAGATCGGCCCAATGCTACGTGTGCCAGTATCGAGCCGACACAGGTTTCCGACATTCACCCGACATAAAAAAAAAATTATATCCGTAATATCAATTTCGAAATTTTATTACAATTTTTGAACTAAATTTGTTTCTTAAGATGCAGCCTATAATGATTCCATCTGAAAAATTAACTTTTTGTAATTAATTAAATATTTGAAAAAAACACTTACCTTGGTGGGACTCGAACTCGGGACCTCTGGATCGTGAGCCAACTGCCTTACGTGGTAGACTACTTCTTAATTTGATGTATGTGTTATAAATTGTCTACATATGTCATAGTCAGCACAAATATGTAATATTTTAAAAATTATTTTAACAAACAAATTCAGTAAAAAGAAGTAATAAAATTTTGAATTGGATATACAAATATAATTTTTTTTAAATGTCGGGTGAATGTCGGAAACCAGTGTCGGCTCGACGTAGCACGTAGCATTGAGCCGATCATATGTATAATTTAATATCACCAAAAGTTATTACTCATTTCTAGCGTCACTGAATGACAGTGGCTACGTTCCGATATTCACTCTGCCAATACTGCAAATCTGTAGTATACGTAATATAAACTGTAGCAGTGAATATTGGAACGCAGCCACTGTCGTTATCCAGCAATAACGAGTTACAGAATAGGCCTACTGAGGCTTAATTCTGTAACTTTTAACGACAGTGTCGTTATCATTATGTTGTCATTGCACAGATATAACATATAATAAAAAAGCAGTGCACATAAAAAAGCTGACCGCATAACGACAACGACACGACGCCGCGCCGTGATCGGATAGTGACAATCGGTTGTCGCGGTATTGCCAACGTTAGCCCGTGAGTCGACATGAAGGCTGCTCGGCCAAGAGTCGACTAAACTCCCTTGGGCCGACGTCGCGCCGCGATCGGATAGTGACGGTCGGTTGCCATGATGTAGCCGACGTTGGCCCGTGAGTCACCATCGGGCTGCTCGGCCTAGAGTCGACTAAACTTTCTTGGTCCGACGTCGCGCCGCGGTCGGATACTGACGGTCGGTTGCCATGACGTAGCCGACGTCAGCCCGTGAGTTGGGCCGACGTCGTACCACGATCGAATAACGACAGTCGGTTTGACGTGGTATCGCCAATGTCGGCCCGACGTAGAGACGTCGGACAACAGTCGGCAAACCTTACCTGGGATATGATGCAGTGACAGCTTTTACCGAAGAATTAGCATTATTACAATTATCATTAGAACTGGAACTTTCCTGATAAATTAATTTTAAACCCTCTATTAAATTTCCTTTCATACCTTGAATATTCCCTTGAATGTTTATTTTTATAATGTCTCTGAATGACAAATTTTTTTACAACAACAGGTTGATAACCGCATAAAATACACACCGTTTGATTGCGAATAAGTGCAAAAAAACTATCCTCCCATTTCTTATCAAAATGTTGTTCATACGTTTGTTCACTGGCCATCGTACAGGTTTGACAAAAAACTACTCAATTATTAAAACGCGCACTTAAGAAAAAACGTACAATTTTAAGAAAATATTTAAGAATAATAAAAGTTATCACACACTTTATATCCACGCACGGGCCATCCTACAGGTTTAACGAAGAAATTACACAATCATTAGCACGCGCACTTAAGGAAAAACTACACAAAAAAGAAAACTTATAACTTTTGGAAGATATATAAGAATAACGAGTTTATATCCACGCACTTCATATCCACGTTTCACGAAGTGATCTGCCAGCAACTGAGCGACAATAACGGTTGGAAAACAAGAAGGAATCAAAACAATTACATATCGAGTGCGCGGCACAGATACGCGGTATAGTTAACGTAGGAAATTTAAATCTCTTTTTGTAAATACGAAGTTTCTTTGTGAACTCGCTCTTATCACCGATGTAACAAATCATTTAAATATTTTTAAAGCTGCAAAAGCCCAACCAAACAATATGTCAATTAATTAGTCATTATTGACTCATTTCGTAGAAAATTAATTTTATTTAAAAATTATTGGGAAAAGGTACTCTTCATTTCTTGCCAAATTTTCTTTGAAGAATACGGCACAAGCTGTAATTTTAAAAAACATTTACTTAATCGACTCATTAATAAGTCAGTTCGACACGCGTTTTACTGACTTCGAAAGTCTTAAAAGGGACATGGTTCTGTTCAAAAATCCTTTCACTGCGAAAATCAAAGAACAAAATTTAGACTTTTAAGAGAAACTTTACGATTTGCAAAATAATCTTTCCCTCAAGACTTGTCCAGGAAAAGGAGCCGACTTTTTTTAGGATTTTAAATAATTCAAATTATCCTAATCTTAAAAATTTTGGTCTTTGAATTTTTTCCATGTTTGGATCCACATTCTTATGTGAATGCTCGTTTTCAAAAATAAAAATCATAAAAACCGATAAACGTTCTTCTATAAGCGATGAATCATTAATTTCATTAATGCGAGCTAGTTCTTCTAGCATCCCTATAGATATCCCATCTATTGTAAAATCATGTAAACGGCCTAGAAAATCGACTTAATATTTAAAATATTTATTGTTCCTTTGATTTCCGCTCTTTTGTTCATAAATGAATTTCACATTATTTTTCTTTTTAGTGGAGTAGGCTTACTGGGGAAACCACTTAAAAAAAACGCGTCAGCAATAGTACCCCATGGGTGGCGCGGAAACCATTGTCCTAATTAAAATTATATATTCTAACAGTCTATATATATAACTAGCTATTTAATATTATTCGGGGGCGATTACAGTTCCACCATGCTTATAGCACGCGCGACGATCCTGAGGTGACGCGTCACGTGAGCATTCGGCGGCTCGGCCGCTGAGCCTCGAGCGGTAGTGGGAGAATAGGAGGCGTCGCCTCGGGAATCGGCCCGAAATGTGCAAGTAAATCCCGGCTCTGATTTAAAATGAAGACTTCTATAGTTGATAAATAATCGTCGGCTTTATTAAACTTTTCCCTTAGATGTTTGCAATTCTTCCACTCTCCCCTACGGCCCTTAAACTTATTTTTGTTAATAAATTTATTGAGGAATACGGAAGCAAATGTTATTTTTTTAAAAATAATTGTTTGGCTGAGTATAACAACCGAAAAAATACTATTAATTAATTAATTTACAGGAGATACGAAGGATTCTATAATTCATCCCTAAATCCAGATTTATCCCTTTAGAGGTTGATTAGGGCAAAATCCTGAAATATGTTTTTGAGCATTTGTATGGGTGACCTTCGTAAGTAAGAACCAAGTCGATATCTCATCGGGCCTAAGAGATATTGACAAATCCGTAAAAATACATTTTAACCCTTTTCACACCCTTAAGGGCCGAATTTTTAAAAATCCCTTCTTAGTGGGTGCTTACGTCATGAGAGGAATACACCCCTCGAATTTCATGTTTCTAGGTTCAAGGGTTTGGGCTGGGCGTTGATGAGTGAGTCAGTCAGTCAGTCAGTCAGGACATTTGTCTTTATATATATAGACTAGCTGGTTACCCAAGCTTCGCCCCGGAGGACTTCTCGCCCTATTGTAGACATCAGTTAGTACATAGACAACAGAGGAAATGAACAATACGATAAAAAAATTTAAATCTGAAGGGATAGAATTGGAGCAGAAGTACGAACAAACACTAACATAATTTTAATTCATCTGTATCATGTCATGAGATAATATTGTTCATTACAATCAAACGAAAGTTTATTGAAGTCAAAATCGATTTCAGCCGTTGCGTCAAAGAATGCGGTAATCCGAGTGTCAAAGTTATATTTGACGATGTATGAACGAAGGAAAGTTATTTAAAGCAGCGAATCGTTTATTTATTGAACAGTCTTTTTATTATAACAGAGAATGTGCTGTACAGACATTAAGCGTTGAAGTTAACGAAACAGAAATAATTTGTTAAAGCAGAGAATAGTTGGTATATGAAAAGTACACATTTATATGTACGATGAATAGTTGTTATATAAATATGTACTTTTTATATACCAACTATTCTTTGCTTTAACAAATTATTTCTGCTTTGTTAACTTCGACGGTTAATATCTGTAGCTGAAATAATTTGTTAAAGCAGAGAATAGTTAGTATATGAAAAGTATGCTTTGTAAGTTAAAGCGAGGTCTACTCTGTACAGGGTTGGGAGGGGGGTTGTGAAGGGGGCCGCGGTGGCAAACACAGCAAATGGAGAACAACGTTTCTTAATTGTAAATTTTCAGATTCGAGTTTTGCATCGCAATATCTCCGCTTGTAGGGCACGTAGCGGAAACATAAAAACACTTTTATTATACTAATTTGGTCCAAGCTATCCATTAAGCCTAGTTGGAACTTAATCCGTTCGCTAGTTATCGAGATCTTAAAATCTCGGGTACTCGCAACTCGTTGCGTCGCGTTAATAGAGCCACGGCGGTCTCGTTTTGCGCATACTTGGCGCGAGGCACTACCGTGTCTCTTGATTACTTTGATTTTTTCAAGGTAAAGATATTACTTGGATTTTTTCAAGGCAGATTATCAACATAAATAATAATTTTAAACAATAAGCAAAACCCGTTTGCAATTACCCTAGCTACGATTCGGCATTGCCCCGCGTGCGGCGGGTAACTCCGAATAACAAAGTTTTGCTTTTTGTTTAAAATTGGTCATGTTAAAAATTTATAAAAATTATTATAATTTAAAGCCAAATAACTGGAATATTACTTGAAATAGACTTCTATAATTGATAAATAATCGTCAGCTTTATTTAACTTTTCCCCTAGATGTTCGCAATTCTTCCATTCTCCCATACCCTTAAAACTATTTTTGTTAATAAATTTATTGTGGAATAAGTGGGTATTTGTAAGCAATAACCAAGTCAATATCTCATCGGGTCTAAGAGATATTGAAAAATCCGTAAAAATATATTTTACCCCTTTTTACCCCCTTAAGAGTTGAATTTTTAAAAATCCCTTCTTAGTGGGAGCTTACGTTATAAAAGAAATGTACCTACTTCCCAAATTTCATGTTTCTACGTTCAGGGGTTGGGCTGGGCGTTGATGAGTCAGTTTACGGTAATTAAATACCGTAGCAAAGTACATAATTTAGCAAAATTTGTGTTTTTTTACGTTTGCAAAAGACATTACGTTTGTCTTAGACGGTAAAAGGTATAATATAATGTTTATAAAAAAGGCAACATCATATGGCTGTAAAAGACACCATGTCTGTAAGAGACACTATAGCCGGTATTCACAGTCGGATCTTATATTTAAGACCGTCTTAAGTACAATCTTAAGATGTAATGAACCAATCACACAGCCGTATTAGCGTCTTAAGACATTACTTAAGACAGTCTTAAAATAAGATCCGACTATAAATACCGGCCTATGTCTGTAAGAGATTCTGTGTCTGTAAGAGACACCATGTCTGTAAAAGTTTCTGTGTCTGTAAGAGACACCATGTCTGTAGAAAATTCAGTGTCTAAAAAACTACCCTCCACACGCGGGGCAATGCCGTAGCTGGGGTAATTACAAACGGGTTTTGCTCATTGTTTAAAATTATAATTTATGTTGAAAATCTATAAATATTAATTACTGTAGTTTAAAGTAACTTTTCGATTTAAAGTAATCAAATAACTGGAGTATCATTTAAAATGAAGACTTCTATAGTTGATAAATAATCGTCGGCTTTATTTAACTTTTCTCTTAAATGTTTGCAATTCTTCCACTCTCCCCTACGGCCCTTAAAATTATTTTTGTTAATAAATTTATTGTGGAATACGAAAGCAAATGTTATTTTTTTTTAAATAATTGTTTGGCTGAGTATAACAACCGAAAAAGTACTATTAATTAATTAATTTACAGGAGATACGAAGGATTCTATAATTCACCCCTAAATCCAGATTTATCCCTTTAGAGGTTGATTAGGGCAAAATCCTGAAATACGTTTCTGAGCATTTGTATGGGTGACCTTTGTAAGCAAGAACCAAGTCGATATCTCATCGGGCCTAAGAGATTTTGACGAATCCGTGAAAATACATTTTAACCCTTTTCATACCCTTAAGGGCCGAATTTTTAAAAATCCCTTCTTAGTGGGTGCTTACGTCATGAGAGGAATATACCCCTCGAATTTCATGTTTCTAGGTTCAGGGGTTTGGGCTGGGCGTTGATGAGTCAGTCAGTGAGTGAGTGAGTCAGGACATCTGTCTTTATATATATAGATAACTAGATATACAGGGTGTTTCCGGATCTTTGCGACAAACTTAAAGAGGTGATAGATCTCAATAAATGGAACAACTTTTGTTAAGCAACCCGTGTCCGGCGATGCCTCCTTAAGGCGCTAGGCTGCGTTGAACATTTACAGTTGCGTGCCTTGATTTTTTGTTGTGGGGGCATATCAAAAGTTTAGTGTTATACAATCCCTGTTAATACCCGAAATGAGCTTATTGACAGGATTATAAACGCATTTGGTACGATTCGCAATATTCCTGGAATTTTTCAGAGGGTGCGTCAGTCAATGCACCGTAGATGCAATGTTTGTATTGAGGTTGCAGGTCGCCATTTCGAACATTTATTTTAATAAAATAAACAAAATATAATTAGAAAAACGTACAATTTTTTTTAATTTTAATCTAACCATATTAGAAATCAAATAGCATTCATGCCGGTCTAGCGCCTTAAGGAGGCATCGCCGGACACGGGTTGCGTAACAAAAGTTGTTCCATTTATCCATGGTAGAAAGAAAACAAGGTATGCTGTTGCGCATCCTTTCTAATAACCAATGAGTGCGTTGGGCCAAGCAGGAGACATATTGGTTTATTGGCCAATAGAATTAAGACCGCAGTTTTTTAAATGAGAATTAAGTTCTTTTTCTGTTCTGCATATAATGCAATTTTATTTCATGTAATAATTAATTTTAAGTAAAAAATGTTAAAATTATATATAAAGAAAAATTAAAATAAATGTAAAAAAAGCATGAATTGAACAATATAATAGATGTATGAGGAAAAAGTAAATAATTTTCTGAAGTTTTAAAAATATTGTGGATATAAGATAGGTTTATTTAAATACAACAATTTCACACACACACACACACACACACACACACACACAATAAATGTAATAAATATTTTATTTTAATAACACGAGAAGTTGTGTTCAATAAGTTTATTATTGAATAGTATACAAGAAATTGATATGTGAAAATGAACATATGTGGCACGCTGATATTACAGATTTCAATACATGCATTAGCATACCTAGCATTTTCTTTTGAAGATTGCATAAAACATGTTTCTGCTTTATTTTCCATTAAAGTATCGATCAAATTGGTCTCGGACTCACTGAAGCTGTTTTTGCTGTTAAAAAGATATTGTAAATATGATTTATTGCAATCTGCACATATTATAATAAGAAAATTTATACATTTTATAATATAGTAATACGCACCTGCTGTTTTCACTAACATTTGCTTTATTTTCCATTGAAGTGTCGATCAAATTGGTCTCGGACTCACTAAAACTGTTTTTGCTGTTAAAAAAAGATATTACTTGTAAATAGAGTTTATTGCAATCTTCATATATTATAATAAGAAAACATTTTATATAATACAATAATACACACCTGCTGTTTTCACTAACATTTATCATGTTGTGTTGATTTTGCACTTCCTTTAGCACTTCTCCTTCCTTCAATAGTGGCAAATTTTGTGTTGGAATTGCACGATCATGAAGTCTTCGTAATTTCTTAGGCGAGTAATTTTCGCAGTTTGCTAAATACGCTGGCTTTGGTTTGTAACAGCTTGGTGTAAAGTGGACAAAGCATATGCGAGCTACAAAAATTAATTTTAATAAAGTATTAAAAATATATGCCTCAATATTATAATTTATATAGATTCAAAATAGCGTACCGTTTTTTAGGTTAACATTTTTCTTGGAAACTTTTATCCATGTTAACGCAGTTTCTTCATCCTTTGGATAAGAGAAAAATTGAATATTTTTCTCTTTTGCATTCTCGCTTCTATTTTTGCATCCACTTACACTACACACAGGCATTTTAAAAAAGACAAATTAAGCCGAAACACGTTCACTTCTGACGTATGTATATACATTAGTATATCTATATATATTCAATATGGCGCTCGCTTGGCCCGTCGCCATGTCTGCGCAGAACATGCTCAATTTCGACCCCTCTAACAAGCACACCTTGTTTTCTTTCCACCATGCATTTATCGAGATCTATCACCTCTTTAAGTTTGTCGCAAAGGTCCGGAAACACCCTGTATATCCATATATAATTGTGCGTAATCCTGTCTGGATATTATTGACTATAATGTAAATTCAAACATGACTAGATATAAATTCATATTTGATTTCATATGATTATATATATCTTTAGGGTATCATATATATCAGCTGTATACACACACATATACACACGCGCGCGCGCGCGCACATATTTATATTTATATTTAATAAACAACGAGGTTATATACAGGGTGATTCGAAACAACCTTTTACCGTTGAAAGTACAGATTCGTGACAAAATTCTGAGACTTTTCCTCTTGCAAAATTTTGTCCGAAGCTTACTTTCTGAGTTATCAAGCAAAATACTTACCCTATCACTGGCCGAGTACAGGAGATAGACAGGAGCGGCGCGACTCACCATTAGACGCGGGCGCTTACGTCGGGTGCCCGCTGCGCGATCAGTCGATCGATCAATGGATCTAGCTGCGTCCTAATATTTACTGCCAGCACAGAAAATCTACAGTTCGCGTTATGAATAGATTCTCTATCGCCATCTCTAGCCATCGCGCACTTCTACACCTTTCTACACTCAAAGGATAACAGTGCATCTTGTTGTAAACACAGCGAGTGACAGTTACCACGTTCACGCGAGCATTACTTCTGTAGTAATTTACGATAATTCTGCTAGACTCCCGTTTACGCGGAGTGAATTATGCAGAGACCTCCGTTTACGAGGAGTGAATTATCGTAAACGATAATTTAAGTAACTTACTACAGAAGTAACGCTTGCGTAAACATAGCAAGTGACTCATTGTGTATTGTTAATAATAATTGCAAATTTTTAAGTATGTGAGTAAAAGGAGTAAAGTTAAGTGTATTTAAGTGAAGTTTGTGAGAGAAAACAATAACACGAGTGAGTGAACGTGCTTGCATGTGTGCGCGTGTATCATTGTGGTTATCGTTATCCAATGTTATTGCCCGTTCTGAAAATCTATTCATAACGCGAACTGTAGATTTTCTGTGCTGGCAGTAAATATTAGTACGCAGCTCGATCCATTGATCGATCGACTGATCGCGCAGCGGGCACCCGACGTAAGCGCCCGCGTCTAATAGTGAGTCGCGCCGCTCCTGTCTATCTCCTGTACTCGGCCAGTGATAGGGTAAGTATTTTGCTTGATAACTCAGAAAGTAAGCTTCGACAAAATTTTGCAAGAGGAAAAGTCGTCTCAGAATTTCGTCACGAATCTTACTTTTAAACGGTAAAAGGTTGTTTCGAATCACCCTGTATACGGAAAAATAAACACTTTTACCATATAAAATTGGTCCCCCCCAATTAGCTTTACGATAAGCCTATTATAGTTCTTGTAATAAAATTATCAATATCTTTACTCTTTTTTTTAATATTCCAAGGACTTTTTTTATCAAACAACAATTTAATAAGTTGTTTTTACTACCCAAGAAAACCGAGTGCATGTACTCAGTTAAAACACATGTTCCGATATCAATCAGCGGCACACAGACAATCTAATACTACGGAAAATCTACGGAAAAATATAATTTTAATCAAATTTGTTACATTTTTGTAGAGTTAAATTTATATTGTTAGAAAATTATACAGTATCTATGTTTGACCCCTTCCGTACATCTACTAACAATAAGTGTAACATATGTAGTACAATACGAAACGTCTTTATCAATTAACGTTGTAGCACAGTACGTAAGGTGACTGACTCAAGATCCAAGGGTTCCAGGTTCCAAATCCAGCGGTGGTAAGCAAATTTT